>MU732123.1:0-23937 GCA_026770625.1 Nicotiana glauca
TTGGACTTCATGGTTAGCTACTTGCGAAGTTCCTGGTTAATAGCATACTGAGGGATTGTCTCAGCTCCGGAAAGCACCCATACGTAGTAAAGATGTTCTATGGTTGGCCTTATGACCTCATGTTCGAACTCAGGAAAGGATTCGGGATGTGTGCCTTGTATGGAAGCAGGTTTTAAAGGTAGTAATTCTGCTAGGTGCCTCGTCGAGAGGGTACTCCTGTGTTATGAGATCTATGTAGCCAATTATATTCGGGACCAAGTCAGAGCGGACGGCTCTCAGTAACGGTCCTAGTAAATTCAAAAGGTAACGTGTGGTGCCTAATAATGTCGAGTTTATAGGCATAATTGGGGATCAAGCTTGGAAAGCAGCTTATGAGAAGTGGCACAAAATGTTTCGTGATGGTCGGCTTGTGATGTAGCAATTGGGAAGTACAAAATGGTTCGTAGGGGTTGAGACAGCATGGTCTCGTGGTTCAAGGTCACTCGGGATGAGTGTAGATGGAGCGTGTTATGTATTGAAAAGAATTGGTACTATTTCCAAAGCTCTCAAGGATAAATTGAAGGAAAGGGGTTGATTAGCCATAGTTGAATTTGGCATGTTGGTATCTGTGATTAGTTCATTCAGCGTGATCAGGTTGTGTGTATGATTTGTGACGGTGCATTTCAGGCTTGTCAGCCGTCGCAACTGATGTTATCCAGAAGCCTTCTATTTCTAAGGCTCGTTGTGGAGAAGCAGATTCCAGAAGGGGTTATGGTGGCTTGGACCACTACTTGCAGATTTACATATCCTACGGTTATGGGAAGTTACCTAGGTGTTGCTATGATTCTCCTAAAGTGAGTTAAATGAAAAGTCTTATATGATAAAGTGTTAGTTTATCACTGGTTCCAGGGTTTTGATAGAAATTGTGTCTATCGTATATCGGCACGTTGGGTGCAGTGAGAGGTATGGAATTTGAAGTAAGGATCAAGGTTACAGCTTGGTAATGACTATGATGTCACAGGCTCGGATGAGCAAGGAAAAGGTTGAATGATTAGAGTAAATTGGTATTGGCTTCAGAGTCACCGGAGATCGATGTTTTGTGAAAAAGGCTTTGTATCCTGGTTAGGGATTCTTGACCGCTTTTCAGCGTTAGTGCGACCGATGGTTGGAATGAGCAGACTCGATATTTATTTCAGAAGATTGTGGGAGCGTGTCCCACGGGAAGATTGTGTAAGTGTGGTATGTAGTCACCTGATCGACTAAAGATTTAAGCAAGTGTGAGGATTGTGGCAATAACATTTGTTTGAGAAACTATGCCTGGAGGGCACTTTGTTTATTGGGTTATGAACTGGGGAGGTTGCTCCGGTTATGACGGTTGTTCTTATGTGTCATGAGGAAAAGAGAGTTACTATGAACCTTTGAAAGGTTATTCGCCAAGTTGGTGAAATCAGAAATCGGCTTGAGATCGATGTATTGATGTATATATGTGAACATGACTTTATATCCGGTCAGTTGTGTTCGTTTCAGCGAGCGTTCCCTATGGAGGAACGGGCGAGGTGTTATTTTGTCATCAACTATTCTAGGTAATGATGTATTGCACCGTATGAGTCGTGAGACGGCTTGAGAAAATTGCTTACGTGTTAAGAATCCGCGTCGAAGTGATGTGTTATGAGCAGGATGGCTTTGAGATTTATGTTGTATATCGCACCTCAGTTGTGCTTGAGTTTCGTAGTCTATAGCGCTATATGTTCCCTCAGGGATGGTATTATACACTTAACATGCTTGCGATCGAAATTTGATGTTTTGCTGTAATGAGCGAATTTAGCTCAAAGTGCAATCTCCTTTTGTGAGATCTATTTATGGATCGGGTTGCGCGTCGCAACAGTGTGATGTCGAGTCTAGTTCTCTATGTGCTATTCCTTTATATGTTTCGCTTCCTATCTTTTTAGGAAAGGTCTGTATTAGAGCGGGGTTTAGATAATTCCTTCCAGAGTTCGATTTCCTGTTTGTGTTGTGTTCGGATTGGTGTCCTATTGGCGCATGGTAGCATTAGGTGATATTTTAATGATTTCTGGGGTGGCTTATTGCCTGAGCAGTTGTATCGGAGGAGACAAGATCCCTTGATCTAGGATTCCGTGCAATCCAGTTATATGAGGTATATTATGGAGATAAGACCATTATTGGGTTCAGAATGAGGTTAACGCCTTGTCAGGATGTAGGCCTAATGTTTTGTTGACTCGGCGATTGATTATGAATGTCAGTACATCTCTTCCATCATAACAGTATGGTAAAGGTTGGAGTAAAACCTGTATATGTCAGGGGGTGCAATGGGAGCATCGGATCAGTAGGATTTTGGCTAAGTTGATCAGAGAATACTATTATGGTCATGTGGATTTAGTGTTGCAAAGTAAGAATTCAGTAAAGTTATGCCGTTATGTTTGAGTACAGTGTGCAGTGATTGATATGGTGATTGTATGTTGGAAACAGTCCTGGTATAGATTTTCGGATGTTGGAATCGGGCTCTAATGCTTGTTTGCTTGAATAAAAAGGGAATATCTTCAGAAATTGTCGAGCTTATGTGCTAAGCTAAGTTTTGGTAGCACGGGAAGGTGCGTGAGGTACTAAACAGTGGTTTCAGACTTCTCCAGCACAGTTCTCAGCACGTTCGAGGACGAACGTATATTTAAGTGGGAGAGAATGTAACGACCCGACCGGTCGTTTTGAGCACCAGCACTCCGTTCAGCAGTCGGAGGCCATGAACAGCTTCATTTCGGGTATTATGACTTGTTCGCATGGTCGGAATTTAAATTCAGGAAGATCGAAGTTAAATTTAGACGAGAATTCTCATTTGAGAAGCTTAAAGTTGAAAGAATGAACTAGGATTGGATTTTTGANGCTGTTTGGAATTCCGAGACTATGAATAGCTCTGTATAGTGATTCTGGAGTTGGGGGCGCGATCGGAAGTGAATTCGGAGGTCTGTAGACCATTTTGAAATCATTTGGCTAAAGATAGAAAGTTGAAGGTTTTTGGAAAGTTTGACCGGGGGTTGACTTTTTGATATCGGGGTCGGAATCAAATTTCGGAATTTGGAGTAGGTCCGTAACGTCAAATATGACTCGTGTGCAAAATTTGAAGTCAATCGGACGTGATTTGATAGGCTTTGGCATCAGAAATAGAAGTTGGAAAGTTCAAAGTTCATCAAGCTTGAATTGAGGTGTAATTCATGAATTTAGCATTGTTTGATATGATTTGAAGCCTCGAGCAAGTCCGTAATGTGTTTTGGGATTTATTGGTATGATTGGTTGGGGTCCCGGGGGCCTCGAGTGGATTCCAGGTGGTTAACGGATCAAAATTTGATTTTTTGGAAGAACGGAGTTACTGGTGTCTGGTATTTCCGCTTCTGCGAAAATGGGACCGCAGAAGCGGTCCCGCAAAAGCGAGGAAATAACCGCAGAAGCGGTTTTGGGCTAAGGCTTGGGGGACCGCAGATGCGGTCAAGTCTCCGCAGAAGCGGGACCACATCTGCGGAGGAGAGGTCGCAGAAGCGGAACATGCTGGCTTGGGGAGGAATCGCAGAAGCGGTTTCTGGACAGCTTAAGCGGGACTGCTGATGCGTATTGGGTTCCGCTGAAGCGGAAAATGGCTGGAGCTTGGGAATCCCAGGAGCAGAAATTTATCCACAAAAGCGGAAGCGATTATATTTTCGCAGAAGCGAAAATAGCTGGGGAAGTGAAGTTGTTTTAAGTTGGATTTTGAGTTCATTTCTCCAATTTTTCATGGCTTGGGGACGATTTTGGACAGCTTCAAAGAGGGATTTTCGCCATCAATGTTAAGGTAAGTTATTCCCACCTATTATAAGTTAAATACATTGATCATGTATGNTTTGGATTCCGGGCACGTGGGCCCGAGGGTATTTTAGTCATTTCACTAAGCGGAGTTGGGAACGTGTATAATCTGAATTTTTTAACAAGTATTTGAGTATATTATCATTAGTTTATCGTTAATTGGCTAGTTTTGGTGCATTGTGCGTTGGTTCAAGCTTTTGGAAGGATGTAGAACGCCAAATTTGCGAGTCTTCGGAGCGAGGTTAGTCTCCTTTCTAATTCTGTGAGGGGGAAATTACCCTATAGGTGAGTTAAATTGATTATGTGCTCCTAGTTGTGGGGGCTACGTGCGCACGAGGTGACGAAAGTCCGTGCGTAGCTACTATATGCTATTGTCCGGGTAGTTTAGGACCCAAAAGCATGTTATATGTGGATTAATTGTGAAATCCTTGATGGCTTAGATTTCTTACATCACATTAAATTGATAATCGGATTTTCTAAAAGACTTAAGCTTTGTTTTCTCAAATTAATAAAAGAGAATGCATTTTTCCTGGATATTTGCTCCACATTGACTTCCTGACTGTTTATCTGTCTGTGTGTGTTTATTTTAGAACGGGCCGAACACCTCGGCAGATTAATAGATGCATCTGTAGGCTCACTGTCGACCCTTGGCAAGTGCACATTTATTTTTGTTGGATCGGGCCGTCGCCTCGGTATGATTTGCGCATGCCTGTGTTGCTGCCTGAACTTAATTAAGTTATTATTGCCCTTTTGTGGCTTAAACATATTTGGATTATGTTTTAAAGAGAAATTCGGAAAATTTTCCTATGAAAGAACTACGTATTTATTTGTTTCTTCTATTTAATTAGAATCATGTCTATAAAGAATAAATCCACGGACTAACATCCGTAATGAGGATAAATAATTATTGGACCGTTAGAGTGTGTCAAAGTTGACCATCTTGTCTCTATCCCTTCGGGATTAGGCGGGACACTCACTGAGTACACGTTGATTACGTAATCATACTACGCTTCTGTGTATTTTTGTTGCACATGTATATATATACAGCAGCACGGACGATTCGGGACTAGGTGAGTTGCAGTATTCAAGGCGGCCCGCAGCTTTTAAAGTCCCTTCTAGTAACAGTATTTCTTTCCTGTCAATTGCATTCCGGACGGATGTTGTGTTGTATTTTATTTCTCTTATCAGTAGTCTCTCATGTACTTGTGACACCGGGTTTCTAGGAGGGTTCACAACGGATTTGTACTATTTATTATCATTTAAATTTGAATTCTAGTAATGAACTTTTAATTATAAAAATTGAAAGGAAAAACCTTAGATTTTTTTTTGTATTAAAAGAGGAATTAATTGATGAGTTAGTTGGCTGGCCTGATAGAGGTGTCCGGCGCCACCACGACCCTTAGTGGACTTTGGGTCGTGACATTTATACTTAAGCTTTCATTACTAGATTGGTGCTGAACCTGTTTTTGAAAGTAGCATGAGCTAATACATTTTGATTCAATAGTATTTATAGGTTGACATGCTATACTTTACAGTCTCCCAATTCAGAACTTGAAAACAGAGCTAAAACTAACTGCTCTTATGACAGTGAAGTGAGAGTGGAAGGCTTGGAGACTCTTGACTACCTTGAAAACTTGTGCAACAGAGAACGTTTCACTGAGCAAGGAGATGCGAAAATGAGATAAAATAGTAAGGTTAACCAAATAACAATAAACGCAGTTTCATAGTCAGATTTTACTACCAGAAAGAAACATGAAATGCTTGAAATATGTCGTCCATAAGCATAAAATTTGTAAACTAACTAAAACATAAAAGTAAAACAGCATAAATAGGCTGAAATGATTAAAATACATTGTTCATAACTAATAAAACTACTAATAAGACTAATGAGATAGTTCTTGCTTTCTCCAAGTGTTACATTCGCAAACACCTTATGCTGTTTTCTTCTTCTTAAATGGTCTTTTGATTTTATTTCCTGACAACTATGTATTCGGATCTTCTTCAACCACTATTGCGACATTAGGTAAACTTAGCTTGGCAGGTATATTTGCAATATCGATTAACTCATTCTCTTCTATAGAATCCTGTATATATAAAAAAATCAAAATTGTGAAAATAAGTAGGGAAATGACAGTTTGTATTTCTTTATGAATTTATAACAAGAAATTTTTTTTATACATGACTCAATAATGTAAAAAATACTAATAATGAGTTTGCAACTTCCTATAGAAAAGAAAAAATGAACATTCACAACTTTTAAAGTTATTAAAAAATCTCCAGATGTGTAAATTTATTCGGAAACATATCATTATAGATGTATAAGTATGTATCATCTTAAAGGAATAATTAAAAGTGAGCGATGTATTTACCTCGCATTCCTTCTCTCCATCAAAGACTTGGTTATTATTGAAGTCAGGGTCCTATCACAAAATAATAACTAAATGAATTTGAAATTATGATTCAAATAATGAAATTTATAAGAAATTAACATATTAAATATGTTATGATGTTTTTAACCAAATATGACATACAGGTAAGTCGTTTGTAGGTGTATCAGGACTATATTTATTTATTAGTTGCTCCTCGTCCGTAAGCTTCACAATACTATAAATTTCCTTTTGCAGTTGAATGTTCTCACTCTTGACAATAACCTTAAACATGAATTTTCTCTGGAGAACATTGTTCAGCTCTATTGGATACAGATACCTATCAACACCTCCATTATTCTAGAATGAAAATTTGTGTTAGAATTGTTAAAAAAAGAAATATGAATATAATTAGTTAATATACCTCAAGAAATCCTTTCTTCAATTCTTTTGCGGATTTGCCTATGAGAAATATGGCTTCGCGGTCCCAGAGCAATAGGGAAACAGATCCAGTAGTATCCATTATCCTAACTTGAAGCTTGTACCTAATTTCACAGGAAACATTTGAGATATAAATGTAACCAATTGATGGATTAAGGAAATAGAGTTGGTGCTGTTACCTAATTATTGATGAGTAATCTTCATTTTTGCATTTGAGGTTTGGGCATTGATAAATGTTTCCCAGTTTATCCACCTTTTTTTGGCACTTCTTGCAACTGACATAAGACCATCCTTTTTCAAGTTCTAAATTTTCTATACTTGCGACAATCCAACAGGGACCTTCCTGTTTAATAAAATGATTAAAGTTTAAATCGTGACGTATATAGAGAGCGTATATATTGAAAAATAAATAATAATATATAATTTGTATACTTTATATTACAAAAATTATGGTTGTCAACCAATATGTCATATGAAAGATGATGATATAAAGCATGACAGGAATTTATGTATATGGTAAATCAGGTATTGGGACATCTGAATTAGCTTAGGCTTCGGGACAATTGGTACTTAAGGCTTTGGCATAACAGGAATTTAAGTATTTGGTATTAAAACAGCCATGGAGTAGTCATAATTGATCAAATCAAAGTACGCTCTATGTCAATTTGAAAGGTTAAAAATTGAGGTGGAAGCGCAGTTAAAGAGAGGGATATTGAGGAAATTCTCAACATGATCATTTAGGAAGAGCAGAAAATTCAGTTTCAAGAGGCAGAATTCATTCGATGCAAGGAGGAATAATTTGAGATTCAGTTTCAGCAGGCAGTCGTCGATTGATCCGATTCGAAGGAGTTTTTCGAATGAAAATGGCGAGCTGAGTGTGCTAGACAATCTCGATTCGACAATGCAGCTATTATTTATGGCGTGTAAAGGGGATGTGAAGGGAGTTCAGGACTTGTTGGATGAAGGCATTGATATGTGAAGGGAGTTCAGGACTTGTTGGATGAAGGCATTGGTGTGAGCATCATCGATTTGGATGGTAGAACTGCTCTTCCCATTGGTGCCTGTAAAGGCCATGTGGAGTCATTTTCAACAGGCAGTCGTCGCTTGATCCAATTCGAAGGAGTTTTTCGAATGAAAATGGCGAGCTGAGTGTGCTAGACAATCTCGATTCGACGATGCAGCTGTTATTCATGGCGTGTAAAGGGGATGTGAAGGGAGTTCAGGACTTGTTGGATGAAGGCATTGATATGTGAAGGGAGTTAAGGACTTGTTGGATGAAGGCATTGGTGTGAGCAACATCCATTTGGATGGTAGAACTGCTCTTCCTATTGCTGCCTGTGAAGGCCATGTGGAGTCATTTTCAACAGGCAGTCGTCGCTTGATCCGATTCGAAGGAGTTTTTCGAATGAAAATGGCGAGCTGAGTGTGCTAGACAATCTCGATTCGACGATGCAGCTGTTATTCATGGTGTGTAAAGGGGATGTGAAGGGAGTTCAGGACTTGTTGGATGAAAGCATTGATGTGAGCAGCATCGATTTGGATGGTAGAACTGCTCTTCACATTGCTGCCTATGAAGGCCATGTGGAAGTTGTCATGCTTCTGTTGAGTAGGAAGGCTAATACGGATGGCCGTGACAGGAAATTAAGTATTTGGTATGGCTGGAAGCTATGGCTTCGACACAGTTAGGATCTGAGGGTTTGTGAAGGTTGGAATTTTTTGTGTACCATATAGTAATATATAGTAAGAGGCAGGAAAAATGGCAACCAAACAGCTCGACATTTCAAGGGACGTTGTTGAGACTGCCTGGACCATATTTAAAAGATGAAAGACTCTTAAACCTAACAGTTTGTTTAATCGCGCCACACAACTTAATTCTACTGTTAAAGCTGCTACTACTAAGAATGCCAACAGATAAACATACTTGGTCGCCAGAGGGGTTATTTTCTTGGAGAATCTGTGAATTCAGGCCCTATTCTAGAGCTAAAGCTTTTTCATTACTGTAGGAACCATAGTCTTTGGCAATGCGGGAACATATGGCTTTTTAAGGGGACGAAGTTCTATTTTTTGACAAATTTGGGATCTCAGGCTTTGGTACAGATGGAATCTAAGGCTTTGGTACTGTTGGGATCTTAGGTGTTGGGAAATTTGGTAACTGAGGCTTTGGGACAGCTTGTTGGTAAGGCTTTAACATAGTAAGAATCTAAGGAATTGGAATGGTTGGGATTTTAGGCTTTAGTTTGTTTGGCAAGTCGGGTTTTGCAATTGCTGCGATCTGAAGCTTTAGCATAGCAACAAGCTTTGGCTTTCACATAGCTTGGATCTCAGGTTTTGCCAAACTTGGTAAATCAGGTATTGGGACAGCTGTCAGCCTTTTCGTTGGCACAATTGGTACTTAAGGCTTTGGCATAACAGGAATTTAAGTCTTTGGTACTCCATGCCTATTTTTCATCTATGGTGTAGTCATAATTGATCAAATCAAACTATGTTGTAAGTCAATTTGAAAGGTTAAAAATGGAGGTGGAGGCGCAGTTAAAGAGAGGGATATTGAGGCAATTCTCAACAGGATCCTTTAGGAAGAGCGGAAAATTCAGTTTCAAGAGGCAGAATTCATTCGATCCAAGAAGGAATAATTTGAGATTCAGTTTCAGCAGGCAATCGTTGCTTGATCCGATTCGAAGGAGTATGGCTGGAACCTATGGAGCATCTTTAAAAGATGAAAGACTCTTAAACCTAACAGTTTGTTTAATCGCGCCACCCAAATGAATTTTACTGCTAAAGCTGCTATTCGTAAGAATGCCAAGAGATAAACATACAGACACTGAGGAGTTATTTTGTTGGAGGATCAGTGAATTCAGGCCGTCTTGTAGAGTTTTTAAATTTCATATATTTAAGTATGAAATACAAAATATAGATGAATGTCCATAAGTATAACAGTTTGTTCATAAGAAAAGTGTTATTTTAGAAAGATATTAAATTATAAGTACATTTTGAAAAAGATAAGAGTGGTTAGTATATTTCCCTTGTGTGCATTAATATGAAAAAAGAAACTAAAATCAGGGCAAACAATTTCATTTAATAAACAGAACTGACATGTGTTCCATCAAATATTATAATAACTTACATTATTTCAACTCTACATATCTATGCAAATGGTGCACCAATCATATAAAAAGTCATCAGTTTATAGTTTTCAAAATCACTAACATTTTAATGCAGTAAAATAGGAGAAGCAATGGCTGAAATATCAGAAGAAAACAAATAGAAAAGATGGTGTAATGAAAAATCAAAGAAAAAAGATAAAAAGAGTTAACTCACTTGCATGAACTGGACTAATTGGGCAATTGTTTTAACTTCAGTAATGCCCTTCTGTAACTCATCCGAAACAGAGAAACTTTATTGAGTGATGGTTTGAGTAAGCCTCTCAGAGCAACTATCTCGAACAGAAAGTAATCTATATGTATAAATGAGGATTAGAGTAAGAAATATACATCAAAAGATCGATATGAGTGTAGATACATGATTAAAATATATTTAACCGGGTTTTAAACTCTTTGGATTGAGGAAAAGTAGGATTAATCCACAACTTTGATGTATTTCAAGTGTTGCGCACAGAATATGAATCTGCAAAAAAAGAATTATGTGTAACATGTGATGAATAACTTTCAAAAAGTAATGTGAAATTTGATAGTTGCATGTTACCTTGAAATTTATGGGCTTTTATGAGCTGCATAACAATAATAATAGGCTGGTTGTTAGAACTTAAAAGGTGAGGTATAACTTGATCAACAAATTCACCCCAGAATGTAGCAGATAACTTGTTCCTCCTGTCAAATAGAAATAGTGTATAATATTTAATATATGTATTTATGAAATATATCATTAATCCATGGTTGTCTGTTTATTCTTACTCATCATCTTCTAGTTCGATATCCATATACTTCCTAGTAATTTCACCTTGTTTTTGCGATTGGACCTCACTAAAATTGACAATTCTCCGATAACATCTACAGAAATATGAAGATGTTAAAATAAGTACCATCAATCTATTAAAAAAATATGTAAAAATAAATTAAAATAAACACAAATATTACCAAATAATTCACTCTCGTTGACATCAACTTTATTTATCAATTGATGATATGGTCGCAGATCAAAGATATTCATCGAAAAAAGTGGATCAATTGTTTCAGTCACTGTTGTACGTTGAGTAAACGTCAGCATCAATCTATGTTTTGTGGTATTGAACCTCTCCTTGTTTTGGCAGACGATAAAGTTCGCCATAAGATATAATTCAAGCTCATTAATTTTTTTGTTGAAAATATGCAAAACAGACTTGCCAATAGAAGCATGTATACGATCACCCTACAAAGAAATTACAATACATAAAAGATGGTAAGTTTATTATATATTTAAAATACCTAGTTGAGTTTCCATGGAATTGTACCAATGAAAGCCTTTTTCATGTGATGGTTTCTGTTTATCTAAGTTTGGGTTTCGGATAGCTGATGCTTCAAGGAAAAAAAGAAAGAGAATTCAGTGGTCTCTGGTGCTGATTTTCTTAAGAGCTTCTTCATTGGCAATATTGTCTGGTTCGATATGTCTGTATGATAAAATATGGCCTATCTTATATGATAGGAGATTTTTACAGCGACTTCCCTATCAGCTTCTGCAAGTGAATTTGATGGAGTTTGGTGTTGATCCCAAGAGAAAAGGTGAGACAAATTTCTGGACCTTGCCACTTGAGAAAGCAAGAGCAACTTGATGAAACTTAGATTTTACAGAAGCTTCGTGGCCTCTATTTCGTGCAGAATAGAGCAGAATCTTGCTTCATGCGCACAAAGAAATCTATAGATATTGACATTTAAATTTCGAAGAGTACAAAGTATAACAATCTGGAAGAGCAAAACATATCTATGGATATTGACATTTAATTTTCGAAGAGCACAAACCAATTAGCAAGGCAATAACATAATAAAAATACTTTTTATTAGATAAAGTGAACAGCATCGACAACATGATAAATCATACCTTCTTTTACAACATGCTAAATCATAGTTGTTTCACAGTTAGAACTAAACAAAATACACAGAACAACGGTATGGAAGATTTGACATCTAAATTTCGAAGAGCACAAAGGATAACAATCTAGAATAGCAAAACAAATCTATGTATATTGACATTTAATTTTCGAACAGCAAAAACAAATTAGCAAGGCAATAACATAATAAAAATACCTTTTCATCTTGTAGAACCAATTTAATGGAGAATATAGAGCCAGGATTAAAATGATCCGATTTTTCCCACATACGGACAACGCGAACTTTCAACTTCCATTGCATCTTTGAAATAGTTATATCCTTGATGAAATCATTGTTAGCGGCCTTGTTATTGCTAATTCGTAAGTTTTGTTGAAATCTTGGTATAAGAACGAACATTAGAATTGAAGCAGTTGTAGGTGTGGAAGAAATATATATTTTGAGGTTTGAGCAGTTGCTACCCAGTAAAGTAAATCGTGGGTTAGACAGTTCAGCCTAACGTGAGTTTGCAGAGACAATACGTGAGTTTGCAGAGAGAATTTAGGATTAATTGAAGGTAAAATTTGTTTTAAAATAAAATAAATATAATTTAGATATATTAAGGGAAGTTTGAACGGTTTGTTTCTTTTACCCACGTTCAATTAATGCTTTTAAAAAAAATTAATTAATAAATTCGAAGGGAATCTTGAGCGGCGGTTATGGAACAATTTTGAAAAAAAATTAAGTTTACACTGTTTGTTTCTTTTACCCACGTTCATTTAATGATTTTTAAAAAATTTAAATTAATAGAGTCTAAGATAATGTTCAGCGGGAGTTTTGGAAGAATTTTGCAACAAAATTTGACTAAATAACTTCTACCGAAAATACCTAATGTAAGTCAGATTGTAGTTTGTTAGTATAATTCCTAATATGTTGGAGAAATTCCTGTCATGCCAAGTGTCAGTTTATTATTATTCCACTTGGCTTCATGAGAGGCTTTTATTCTTAGCTTTTAATTATAGATAGATTATAATATGACTAAATACTTATTGTTAAAACTTTAGAACAAAAAAAATAATATTTACTCTTTGATCACTTTTATCTTTTCTAGGATCCCATTGCAACCCTATCCATTCTTCTAATTATGTTCTCAAGGTTGATAAAAAAGGGAAAAAAACCCATCCTAACAAATTCAACATTGAACAAATGAGGGTGCATTAAAGAAATAAGCCAAAATATTTATTCTATTGCCAGTTGATTTCTCATAGTTAAGAAAACAAAGAAAATATGTGAAATGATAAAGAAAAACAAATAAATTCATACCTGTTGGCCATTTCGCATAAACAATGATATGTTTACAATCAAATAAAAGATCAAAACCTCAATGCTGGGGAGTGTATCGTTTCACTTTTCTCTTATTATTAATTCCCTTTCATCCCCCAAACATATCTTTAATTGGCGGTACCTTGATTCGGCATCTTCTCTCTCAATCCTTTAGGATTGTGCACCCTATAGTGCAGATTCTTCCTCTATACTTCTATCTTTTTAATTTAGTGTTTTATTCACGTCACATACTTTAGGAAAGAATTTCTCACATACAATCTGTTTGACTCAAAAGATACTATATACTTTATAAGTGAAAACAATCAAAATGAATTAAAGGTAAATCGTAATCGAAGATAATGAGACCTAGATATATGTATTATATTTGTTATCGCTTCCAATAGATTGGATATTCAAGAGAAAGAGAGAGAGAGAAAGAGCATGTTCGATAAAATAAAAAATCCTCCCTTTACAACATTGGGATCCTCCTTTATATAATAGGAGACCCTCCCTGAAATAATAAAATAATACAGAGATTGGTCGCGTTCCTTCGAAGAGACGACGAGACCGATGATACACTTCACTCCGACATTCTTAGGTCGTGCCCTTACTTCGTTTAGCGTATACTCGTTGGTCGTTCCTACCAACGTGGAGACATAATGGGTAGAATATGACCCTATATAGTTAGTCCCTCCGTTCGTCGGTGATGCATCGAGGTACATTCCCGATGGACGGAACCATGAACCTTATTCTGGGAGAATTTGACCGCGCTTGAAAACGGCAGCATGAATGAGAGTGAACGAATGAACATTTGAGTTTATTGAAATGCTGACGTGCAATCTCTTTCTTAGAGTGACGTCATCACACGCATGCGTTATCATTACGCGTATTCCCGAGGCAGTACAAAAGGTTTTCTGATGCTCAGTTTCCCGCGCCCGTTTAAACTTCGCCTCTTCGATTTCAACGCCACCCAACCCTATAAATAGGGAAAGGGTTTAACTTGATCCAACTTTCGATCATTTGCAAACATTTTCTGACCTTCTAAGAAAGCACTCCCTTTCTTCGAAACTCCACCGTTTCTCAGAAATCACACTTTTTGTTGTGTCATACACCGCTCCCTGAACGGGAATTATGGCAAAGCCCCGATGGGATAATAATCCGAAGTCTCATGATAATATGCCATCCAATGTACCACCTCCATCTGGCGGTGATGAGAGAGAAGGAGAAGAGGACCTCACCCCCTTACCGTGGACAACGTGTTACTGAAGCAACTTCTTGTTAGGAAAGACTTCCGAAAGGACTCCCCCGCGCAACCCTCGTAGAGTTCTGAGTTAACGCATGATCACTTAGATGGTCTTCGCATGTCGTTTGGCATACCTGCTCATGTGGAGATGGTCCAGCGGGAACGGATTATGCGAACAGCCACAGATCGGGATATTGAATGTTCTATGAATATCCTTTTTTAATTGGTTATGGTCTTCCCATCTTTCCTTTGGCAGAGGAGCTTTGCTGCTTTTACAACATGTGTCTGTCTCTAGTTACTCCGTACACCTTAAAAGTATGTAGGATAATGTCTACATGCGCAGAGCTGGCTAGGTGCGAGGTCTCCGTCCACCACCTTTTGCAGTTATTCAGCGCCAGTTATCTAAGGGGTACCATGTTGCATTTGAAGAGTCGTGGCTTGAAGGGGCTGGTCGTCAAGACCGATGACCGAGCCAGCCACGATTATTGGCGTAGGTACTTCTTTATTAAAACGGAGCACCTGGTGTCTGACCCTGTCGGGTTCCCAAAGAGGTGGAATTCAAAACGTAAGCATTTCCATCCGTCGAATTCTTTATCGTACGTGACTTCAGCGGTTCTGGCCGCACCATCGTTATGATTTTTTCTTTTATTTTGCAGCAATGGATCACACACCCCGGTTCATCACTGGTATCAAGAAATGGATAGCCGGTTTGCTGCCTTACGCCGAAGAAACCCGCACATGGTCCGCATTTCTTCAACGCTACGGCCTCGTAGGCCCTTCAGATAATTCTTCGACTTTAGTCGGTTGTTTCCACAAACTTCATCAACTGAACTATTTGTGTCAACAGGTCAAAACGTTCCCAAGAAGAAGGCAACGGTATCTACCCCCGCTCGATTGGATATCGGCCCTGATGCTCAGGAGATACTTTGTGCATCCGTCAGGGAGGGCATTCCCATAGTTCCTTTATAAGAGGTTACGCCTATGGAGGCGGCTACGAATGAGGTGACACCATCTACACCATCTCCGCAGCCTGCGGATGAGCCTTTCGAAGGCGAAAAGGCGGAGGCTTAAAACGGGAAAGGCAGTGGCGACTGAGGATAAAAGGAGTAACTGCCTCGTCAAACGCCTAGACCTGTCTTCATGGCTGACGCTATTCGTTCGGGGAGGCCGACCCATCAGGTGAGTGCTGCTGCTGGTGCCAGCTCAGTTCGTGCTGCTGAGGGTGGCTCGACATCCATCGTTGGAAGGGATGTTGAAGGATCGGACCCTGAGATCGCTCAAGAAGATATGGACGGGCTGGTGGAAGGCCTCACGCATGTGGAGATGACAGCGGACGGGTCCGATCGCCGAATCATGATTCCGGGGGCTTATAATTCATTACAGCACAGCGAGCTGGCGGCGTTGGATATTGCTTTGTTATGTGCCGCCCCCGAGCATAAAATGCTAAGAGTTGTCAGTGATGCAGAGCTATCTCGAAGGGTCGCCTGCATGACTTTATAGGTAATTTTTTGTTCTTCTGCGTGTTGTGAGGCTGACTTTGATGTATACTAACTCATGTTTTCTCCTTAGAACCCTGTTTTGGAGGTGGAGAGGAGGCGTCGCGAGCAGAAGAAAGCGACCGTTTTCAATAAAATGGTGAAGAAGTATAAGAGGTGCCGCTCCAAGCATCAGGCGGCGGCAGACCTTTCCCAACAGGACCCCAAATTTTGGGTGTTCCGGGAAGGTCTTGAACAGAAAGAGGTGCAATTGAAGCGTAGGGTGGCCAAGCTGGAGAAGACTGATGAGGAGTTGGTGAAGGCTGTGGCTCATAATAGTGAGCTGGAATCACTCCTCAAATTTAGGGAAGATGAGTTGGAGCTTAGTCGTGGGCTGGCGGCAGAGGTTGCCGATTTGCACCGTAGGGTGGCGGCCTTGACTTCCAAACTCGAAGCCAAGGTGGCAGAGGTCGATGTTCTTAGTCGTACTATTCTACCAAGGCCTGGAGACGTGGCTCGACCTTCTTCTTCCCCGCTCTTGTCTGGCGAGGATGCGCGTTGTGATGCGCATGAGATGTGGGTTTATGCGGAGGCCATACTGGACGTATATAAGAAACTTCTCGTTGCAGGTCGTGCCACTAAGGAGGAGGTTCAGGAGCAATGGTGCGAGGCTCGTGCCGCTCGGGTAGTCTGCGGGTATAGTTTCGACTCCCCTAATCGGGAGGGATATGCTTCAGAGGACGTTAACCGGCTGGATTCCGACTCCTAGTTCATTGAAGCTTACCGCCTCGGTAGTAAAGGTCGAGATGGCAAACAAACGGGGGTGATGGGTAAGATGGCGAGGCTCCTTAAAATTTGTATATGCTTTGCTTTTTGTAGAATGTAATGCGGGTCCTTTGCGGGACTGAATGTATATACTTTTTTGTCACATTGTATGAATCATACTTTTGTTGTTATTCTTTTTTTGTTGTTATTTGTTTTTCGAAACTTCACCTCCGCAAAGCTGATATTCGTTTGTTTGTAGAATATTCGTCGACTATTTGGGTAACGCCAAAGTGGTGCAGGCGGTCTCGGGGGTGGTCCCCTGGGGCTAACCGCTATCATAGATATGTCAAAACCCGATCTTAGTGAATAAATAAGACAAAATTTTAATCGTTGTTTGAATGTTGTTCGTCGTAATTGAGCTTGACTGACGCTTAATGCCGATGGCTTTTGCCAAAGGGATGTAACTTTGACTGTTGTCGAAGTGTCATCCGTCGTCGTTGAGCAGGGTCGGCGTTTAATGGCGATGGCCTTGGCCAATATGATGTAACTTCAACTATCGTTGAAGTGTTGTTCGTCGTCATCGAGCAGGGTCGACATTTAATGGCAATGGCCTTAGCCAATGGGATGTAACTTCAACTGTCGTTAAAGTATTATCCGTCGTCGTCGAGCAGGGTCGATGTTTAATGGCGATGGCCTTAGCCAATAGGATGTAACTTCAAGTGCCATTAAAGTGTTATCTGTCGTTGTCGATCAGGGTCGACGTTTAATGGTGATGGCCTTGGCCAATAGGATGTAACTTCAAATGTCGTTGAAGTGTTATCCGTCATCGTCGAGCAGATTCGACGTTTAATGGCGATAGCCTTGGTAAATAGTATGTAACTTCAACTATCATCGAAGTGTTATCCGTCGCCGTTGAGCAGGGTCGACGTTTAATGGCGATGGCCTTAGCCAATAGGATGTAATTTCAACTGTCGTTGAAGTGTTATCCGTCATCGTCGAGCAGGGTCGACGTTTAATGGCGATGGACTTAGCCAATAGGATGTAACTTCAAGTGTCATTAAAGTGTTATCTGTCGTCGTCGATCAGGGTCGACGTTTAATGGCGATGGCCTTAGTCAATAGGATGCAACTTCAACTGTCGTTGAAGTGTTATCCGTCGTCGTCGAGCAAGGTCGACGTTTAATGGCGATGGCTTTAGCCAATAGGACAAGATTTTAACTGTCATTGAAGTGTTATCCGTTATCGTCGAGCAAGGTCGACATTTAATGAAGATGGCCTTAGCTAATAGGATGTGACTTCAACTGTCGTCGAAGTGTTATCCGTCGTCGTCGAGCAGGGTCGACGTTTAATGGCGATGGCCTTAGACAATACGATGTAGTTTCAACTGTTGTTGAAGTTTTATCCGTCGTCGTCAAGCAGGGTCGACGTTTAATGGTGATGGCCTTAGCCAATAGGATGTAATTTCAACTATTGTCGAAGTGTTATCCGTCGTCATCGATCAGGGTCGACGTTTAATGGCGATGGCCTTAGCCGTTTACACAACGGAGATGGTGGCCTTAGCCGTTTACACAATGGAAATGGTGGCCTTAGCCATTTACACAATGGAGTTGGTGCCTTAGCCGTTTACACAATGGAGATGGTGGCCTTAGCCGTTTACACAATGGAGATGGTGGCCTTAGCCGTTTACACAATGGAGATTCACCTAGGCTAGTCACTTTATTATATCGGCCTGGAGAGCATGTCGAGTGGGTGATATGATAAACTTGTCCTCAGATACCCCCAGGTGTCCCCTCCGTCACCTGGTTAAAAACCTCCCCGAGAAAACCTAATTGGGACAAAACTCGGGTAAGGGAAAAAAAGTACGACTCGGGAGACGCCTTTCAGAAATGGAAGTACTTGAGGTGGGCGACGTTCCAGTAGTTTTGGAGTGTTTTTCCTTCCATTGTTTCCAACTGGAATGCTCCTTTGCTCGCTGCTGCTGTGATTTTATAAGGTCCGTCCCAATTAGTGCCCAATTTTCCTTCGCTCGGGTCTTTTGACGCCGACGTTTTGACTTTGAGTACGTAATCACCCACTTTGAGTGGTCTTATTTTGGCTTTTTTGTTGTAATACCTTTCGACCTGTTATTTTTGGTCCGTCATTCTTATGTGGGCCATGTCCCTTCGTTCTTCGGCCTCGTCGAGGTCTTTAAGTCTATTCATGTTGTTATCTTCTCCGCTGGTATGTGAATACCTGAGGCTTGGTTCTCTGATTTCGACGGGTATGACCGCATCGGTTCCGTAGACCAGTGAGTATGGTGTTTCTCCCGTGCTGGATTTGGGCGTGGTCCGATGTGCCCATAGTACTTCCGTTAGTAGTTCAGGCCATAGCCCTTTGGCTTCTTCGAGTTTCTTTTTAAGTATGTTCAGTATCATTTTGTTGGAAGATTCTGCTTGTCCGTTGGCGGCAGGGTGATATGGCATGGAGAGTATTCGCTTGATGTGCCATTTCTCGAAGAACTCAGTTGTCTTTTTGCCAATGAATTGGGGGCCATTATCGTCGCTGATTTCCTTGGGGATGCCAAAACGGCATATGACGCTTTTCCATATGAAGGTGATGACTTTCTGTTTGCGTATCTGGGCGTACGCACCTTGCTTCCACCCACTTGGAGAAATAGTCATTTAAAACTAACAGAAATCGTACCTTTCCTCGTCCCGCTGGTAGGGGACCGATTATGTCCATTCCCCACTTAATGAAGGGCCAAGGTGAGGTTACTGAGTGGAGAAGCTCTCCTGGTTGATGTATTATGGAGGCATACTTTTGGCACTGTTCGCACTTACGAACGTACTCTGCTGCCTCTTTTTTCATAGTGGGCCAGTAATAACCGGCTCGGATGATGCAACGTACGAGGGTGCAATTACCTGTATGGGCACCACAGTGAGCCTCGTGCACCTCTTCGAGTACTTGCCTCGTTTGGTGCGGACCTAGGCACTTAGCGAGGGGTCCGCGAAACGTCCTTTTGTAGAGATCGTGATTTATCAGGCTGTATCGGGCGACTTGTATGCGGAGCTTCTTGGCTTCTTTTTTATCGAGTGGGAGTGTCTCGTCCTGCAGATAGGAGACAAACTGGTTGCACCAGTCCCAAGTCAGATTTAAAGAGAGTACCTCAGCGTGATCGATGGCTGAATGGAGGAGGGTGACTATACTCTCCCTATTGATATTTTTGATGGCTGCCAGTTTCGCTAAGCCGTCTTCTTCGACATTTTGTGCCCTAGGGATTTGCTCAAAGCGGCACTCGTTGAACTCAGGCATCAAGTTGTGGATTTCTGATTGGTATTTTTGTAGTCTCTGCTCCTTAATTTGGTAAGTCCCGGTGACCTGGTTCACCACGAGTTGGGAATCGCAATGGAGGGTGAGTCGTCGAGCCCCATATTTGATGGCTAACTTCATACCTGCAACCACAGCCTCATACTCGGCCTCATTGTTAGTCATCTTGGGGCATCGTATGGACTGACAAATTATTTCACCCGTGGAGACTTCGAGAACGAGTCCCAGTCCCGATCTCGAGGCATTAGTGGCGCCGTCAGTGTAGAGGGTCCAAAGGTCGGTACTAGGGGAGGCACGAATGGCCTCCAGTTCCGCCTTCGGCAATATCTCTGTGCTGAAGTCGGCGACAAAGTTGGCAAGTACCTGCGACTTGATGGCGTTTCTTGGGTGATAGGATATGTTGTGCTCGCTGAGCTCTATGGCCCATCTGGCGAGCCTGCCCGACAGCTCAGGCTTGTGTATGATGCTTCTCAGGGGGAAGGTCATTATTACTTTTATGATGTGACACTGAAAATAGGGTCTAAGCTTTCGTGAAGCTACGACCAGTGCCAGGGCCAACTTCTCGAGGTGTGGGTACCGTGTTTCGGCATCCACTAGGGTTTTGCTGATATAATAAATAGGAGATTGCGTACCTTTGTTTTTGCGGACCAAGACTGCACTGACAGCGACTTCGGACACCGCCAGTTATACCAGCAAAGGTTCGACTGGGTTTGCTTTGACTAGCAACGGTGGCGAAGATAAGTATGCTTTTAATTTTGTCAAGGCCTCGACGCATTCCTCGTTTCACTGCAGCCCGTGATCTTTTCTCAAAATGCTGAAAAACTTATGGTACCTGTCGGAGGATCGAGAGATGAACCTGGATAGGGCGGCTATTCGTCCTGTCAGCTTGTGTACCTGCTTTTGCTGTTCAAAGTCTCAGGTATTGCGTCTATTGCCTTGATCTTGTCCGGGTTGACCTCGATACGTCGTTGTGATACGAGGAAACCCAAAAACTTTCTCGAGGCCACGCCGAAGGCGTACTTTTCCAGGTTCAACTTCATACCGTACCATCTTAGTAGCTCGAAGGCTTCTTTCAGATGGTCGATGTGGTCTTCTTTCTTTGCTGACTTCACTAGCATATCGTCGATATAGACATCCATGGTCTTACCGAGCTATTCCTTGAACATTTTGGTAACCAGTCTCTGATACGTTGCCCCTGCATTTTTGAGTCCGAAGGGCATCACCTTGTAGCAATATGTCCCTTGGTGGGTGATAAAAGTTGTCTTTTCTTGGTTCTCCTTGGCCATAATGATCTGGTTGTAGCTAGAGTAGGCATCTAATAAGCTTAGCAGTTCATGTCCTGCCGTGGAGTCGATCAACCGGTCGATATGGGGTAATGGGAACAAATCTTTCGGGCATGCCTTGTTAAGGTCGGTGAAATCCACGCACATTCTCCATTTCCCATTTTTCTTTTTGACCATGACGACATTGGCGAACCATTGGGGGTACTTTGATTCTCTAAAGGACTTGTTGGCTAGTAGCTTATCTACTTCTTCACTGACCTCCTCGTTGATTGCGGCGTTGAACTTCCTTCTAATTTGCCGCACGAGCGAATATAGTGGGTCGACGTTCAGCTTGTGAGTGGTGATGTCTTTTGGGATTCCCGGCATATCTGAATGAAAAAAGGCAAATAAATCTGCGTGGTTAGTTAGAAATTCATGGTAATTAGTTAGGTCGCAGAGGTTGTGCCCAGTTTAGGCTTTCTTTGTGCGATCGTTGTTGTCCAGTTGGACTGGGTCGAGATCCTCGACCGTCGCTTTGCAGGCTTCTATGACGTCTGGATCTTTGATGGCTTCCATCGTTGGGTCGACCTTAGTCCCCGACATGGCTGATTGCTATGCCTTCACACTTGCTCCTTTCAACTGTTTGGTGTGGGCACAGTCTTGAGCGATTCGGTAGCATTCTTGTGCGGTGCGTGGCTTGCCCCGAATGCTAAATACTCCCCATGGGGTAGGAAACTTGATCACTTAGTAGATGCTTGAGGGGACTGCTCGTATGGCATGTATCCAAGGGCATCCTATGATAGCGTTGTAGGCCGTCTCCTGGTTCATGACGTGGAAAGTGGTTTCCAGCGTGACTCTCCCTGCTAAAACCGGCAATGATATCGCCCCGGAGCTCCGTTCTACTGCATTGTTAAAACCTGTCAGTGTTATGCAACGCGGTATTATCTTATCTTCGAGTCTCATTTGCACGAGGACTCTTGGATGGATAATACAGGGGCAGCTTCCATCGTCGACCATGATTCTCTTAACATTAGTATCGACAATACGTAAAGTTATGACCAAAGCATCATAATGAGGAAAAGACAAACCGTCGGCATCGGACTTATCGAAGGTGATACTTTCTTCGAAGTCTTCATACCGTTCGTGGGCGATTGTTCATTTCAATTTTTGCGTGGTGGTGAACTTTACGTGGTTGATTGCTGAATCATCGCTGCCTCCGATGATCATGTTTATGGTGTGTGCGGGCGAAGGTGGTTTCAGCCGCCCTTGGGGTTGTTCCCGCCCTCGTGCGAAGTTGGTCTTTCCCTTATCGCTAAGCAGCTCTCTCAGGTATCCTTGATTTAGCATCCTGACTACCTCTTGTCGTAGACCTATGCAGTATTCGGTTTTCTGTACTCTTTCTGTCACGACCCCAACCCGGTCGTGATGGCGCCCAGCACACTACTAGGCAAGCCCGACCATTTATAACAATAACCCCATTTATTAAACAGATAAAGTTAAGTATCATTTAAGACAAGAATCTGAAATACTGATACTAATGCGAAAAGTCTAACAAAATACCAAAACAGCCTAACTAGAACCCGCTGTCACGACCATGAGCCTCTAATGACGACATAATATTCTACTACAAAGTCTGTCTAATACTGAAAATGCGGAAATAAAGGATAAAGATAGAGGAGAGAATCATCGGCTGTGAACGCCCTGCAGCTACCTCAAATACTCCCAAAAAGAACTCTGAATCGAATGGAATCACTCAGCCTGAGACTGCCCTGGATCTGCACATAAGGTGCAGGGAGTAAAGTGAGTACTTCCAACTCAGTGGTAATAGACATAACTAAAGACTGAAAGTAAGAAAACACAGGAAATGCACATGGTACTCTATATCTAGCAGTTCATATCTAAAATAGTAGAAACAGTATACAACAATTAATACAGTTAAAGAATAATGCATGACAAAATGCAACACATATAACGGTACAATCCAGTACCCGCTGCGGCGTGCAGCTCGCTCCACTTATTTAACGTCGACGGCGCTCACTGGGGGTGTGTACAGACTCTGGAGGGGCTCCTACATCCCAAGCGCAATATCAGCCAGGTATTGGCATAAAACAGGCTCTCGGTCTCAATATCAATATATATAATAATCGCTACAGCGTGTAGCCCGATCCAAATCAAGGAAACATCCTCATCACTGGGTCCCCGACCCATCTCAGTCAAATAAATCCACAACCAATCGGGCGTGACATACTATAGGGATCTCAACCCTCATATCCTTTTCATTTAAGGTTCATGTATAAAACACAGTTATTATATTTTTTTAATATTTGAAAACATGACTGAGAATTTATGTTATGCACACAAGTGAGGAAAAACACATAAAGATCCCCTAAGGATACTACAGGTCGGCACAAGGCCCCAAACACGGCAATGCGTCCAATTCACAGTAACAAGGTATGCGTTTCAATTGCCAATATAGTAGGATTTAACACTCGGGATGGACTAAGTCTCAATCCCCAATAGTATACGACCCTGCACTCGTCGTGGAATGCGTGTCACGCCTCAATATACCGTTACGATGTGAAAGTTCGGGGTTTCAAACCCTCAGCACAGCAGTTACATCAATTACTCACCTCGAACCGGCTAAAGACTAGCCCACCAAGCCTCTTCCTCTAGAATCAACCTCCTCGCGCGTCGAATCTAGTAAAAACCACAACGAATACATCACAATAGGCTAATGGAACATAACCCAATTGAAAGAACTCGAAAAACACGAAGTTGGCAAAACCCGAGCCCCGGGCCCACTTCTCGAAAAATTATGAAATTTACATCTTCGGAATCCTCATCTCGCCACGAGTCCGTACATATAAAATACACAAGAATCGGAGTCCATTTGACCCCTCAAATCATCATTTTAAAT
>MU732123.1:25144-38162 GCA_026770625.1 Nicotiana glauca
GCGGTCCCGCAAAAGCGAATTCTCTTCCGCTTCTGCGGAAAACTCCTGGGCCTCACCTGTCCGCTTCTGCGGCTTCCCCACCGCATCTGCGGAACCGCTTAAGCGGCTCCTTTTCCGCAGAAAATCTGACTGCAACTTTTGTTTAAAAACCTCCGTTTAACCATCCGAAATCATCCCGAGGCCCCCCGGGACCTCAACCAAAAGCACCAACACAACCAACAACCTTATTCAAACTTGTTCCAATCCTCAAAACACGTCTAACAACGCTACAATCATTAAAACTCATCGGATTCAAGGCTAGTTTTCATCAAAACTTCCGAAATGCACATTCAATCAAAAATCCGACCAAACGATGTCCGAATGACCTGAATATTTGCAGACATATCCAAAATCACCTAGCGAAGCTGCTGCAACTCTCGGAATTCCATTCCGACCCTCGGATCAAAATCTCACCTATCAACCGGAATTTGCCAAAATTCAAACTTCGCCAATTCAAGCCTAATTCTGCACTGGACCTCCAAATTCAATTCTGATCACTCTCCTAAGTAACAAATCATCCCCCGAAACTAACTGAACCAACGGAATCACATCTGAGCCCTCTAACTACATAGTCAACATCCGATTGACTTTTCTAGAACAAGCTTTCTTCTAAGAAGCTAAGTGCCTCATTTCCAGCTAAAACCAATCCAACTCTATCCGATCAACTCAAACACTGATATCAAATCATAGAAGGACATAATATGGGGGAAACGGGGCTGTAACTCACGTGACGACGGGCCGGGTCGTCACATCCTCCCCAACTAAAACAAATGCTCGTCCTCGAGCGGGTAAAGAAACATACCTGGAGTCTCAAACAAGTGAGGATATCTGCTCCGCATCTCCCGCTCGGTCTCCCAAGTAGCCTCTTCCACGGGCCGACCTCTCCACTACACCTTCACTGAAGCAATATCCTTGGACCTTAACTTTCGAACCTGTCGACCCAAAATAGCCACTGGCTCCACATCATAGGTCAAATCATCATCCAAATGAACTGCACTGAAGTCCAACACGTGAGATGGGTCCCCAACATAATTCCAGAGCATAGATACATGGAATACCGGATGGACTCCTGATAGGATGGGTGGCAAAGCAAGCATATAGGCCACCTCCCCAATCCTCCTAAGTATCTCAAAAGGGCCAATGAACCTCGGACTCAGCTTTCCTTTCTTTCCAAATCCCATGACGCCCTTCATAGGCAAAACCTTCAACAAGACCTTCTCGCCCACCGAATAAGATACATCTCGGACCTTCCCGCCCGCATAACTCTTCTGACGCGACTGAGCTGTGCGAAGTCTCTCCTGAATTACTTTCACCTTATCTAAGGCATCCTGGACCAACTCTGTCCCCAACAACCTAGCCTCGCCGGGCTCGAACCAACCAACCGGAGATCTACACCGTCTCCCATATAAAGCCTCATATGGCGCCATCTGAATGCTAGATTGGTAGCTGTTGTTGTAAGCAAACTCTGCAAGAGGCAAGAAATTAGCCCAAGAACCTCCAAAGTCAATAACACAGGCACGCAACATGTCCTCCAATATCTGAATGGTACGCTCGAACTACATGTCCGTCTGAGGATGAAACGCTGTGCTCAGCTCTACCTGTATACCCAACTCTCGCTGAAACGTCCTCCAAAACTGAGAAGTGAACTGAGTACCCTTGTTTGATATAATGGAAACTGGGACCCCATGCAACCGTACAATCTCCTGGATGAAAATCTCTGCTAACCGCTCCGAAGAACAGGTAGTACATACCGGAATGAAGTGCGCGGACTTGGTCAGCCGATCCACAATCACCCAAACTGAATCAAACTTCCCCGCTGTCCGAGGGAGACCACTCACGAAGTACATATTAATCCTTTCCTATTTCCACTCAGGAGTATCCATACATTGTAGTACACCACCAGGTCTCTGATGCTCATACTTGACCTGCTGACAGTTGAGACACCGCGCTACATGACGCACAATATCCTTCTTCATTCTTCTCCACCAGTAATGCTGTCTCAGATCCTGATACATCTTCGCAGCACCTGGATGAATAGAATACCGCGAGCTGTGGGCCTCCTCCAATATCAACTCCCGAAGTCCGTCCATATTGGGCACGCAAATCTGGCCCTGCATTCTCATCACACCATCACTATCAATGGTCACATCCCTGGCATCATCATGTTGAACTCTGTCCTTAAGGACAAGCAAATGTGGATCATCATACTGACGCTCCCTAATGCGATCATACAAGGAAGACCGAGATACCACACAAGCCAACACCCGGCTAGGCTCCGAAATATCCAATCTCACCATCCGATTGGCCAAAGCTTGAACATCCACTGCAAAGGGTCTCTCCCCAACTGGAATAAATGCCAAACTACCCATACTCACCGCCTTCCGGCTCAAAGCATCGGCCACTACATTGGCCTTCCCCGGATGATACAAAATGGTAATGTCATAATCCTTGAGCAACACAAGCCACCTGCGCTGCCTCAAATTTAGATCCTTCTATTTGAGCAAATGCTGAAGGCTGCAATGATTGGTATACACCTCACATGATACGCCATATAGGTAGTGCCTCCAAATCTTTAAAGCATGAACTATGGCAGCCAACTCCAAATCATGAACGGGGTAGTTCTTCTCATGAGGCTTCAACTGACGAGAAGCATAAGCGATAACTTTACCCTCCTGCATCAACACACATCCAATCCCAACTCTCGAAGCATCACAATACACGGTATAAGAACCTGAAGCTGATGGCAAGACTAACACTGAAGCTATGGTCAAAGCCGTCTTGAGCTTCTGAAAGCTCTCCTCGCACTCATCCGACCATACGAATGGTGCACCCTTCTGTGTCAACTTGGTCAAGGACGAAGCAATAGATGAAAATCCCTAGACAAACCGGCGATAATACCCTGCCAAACCAAGGAAACTCCGAATCTCCGTAGCTGAGGACGGTCTAGGCCAACTCTGCACCGCATCTATCTTCTTTGGGTCAACCTGAATACCATCACTAGACACCAAGTGTCCCAGAAAAGCCATAGACCCAAGGCAGAACTCACATTTGGAGAACTTTGCATAAAGCTTCTCCTCCCTCAATCTCTGCAATACCACCCTCAAATGCTGAGCATGCTCCTTCTGGCTACACGAGTACACCAGGATGTCATCAATAAAAACAATCACAAAGGAATCCAAATACGGCCGGAACACGCTGTGCATCAAATGCATGAACGCGGCTGGGGCATTGGTCAGCCCAAAAGACATAACTAGAAACTCATAATGCCCATATCTTGTCCTGAAAGCCATCTTCATAATATCAGAATCCCTAATCTTCAGCTAGTGATAGCCTGAACGAAGATCAATCTTCAAGAATACCCTCACTCCCTGGAGCTGATCAAACAAATCATCAATGCGCGGTAGAGGATACTTGTTCTTCACTATTACCTTGTTCAACTGCCTGTAATCAATACACATCCTGATTGAGCCATCTTTCTTCTTAACAAACAAGACCGGTGCACCCAACGGTGACACACTCGGGTGAATGAACCCCTTATCTAGAAGTTCCTGAAGCTGCTCCTTCAATTCTTCTAACTCAGCTGGTGCCATATGATGGGGAGGAATAGAGATGGGCTGAGTGCCCGGCACAAGATCAATACCAAAATCAATGTCCCTGTTCGGCGGCATGCCCGACAGGTCTGCTGGAAACACATCAGGGAAATCCCTCACAACGGAAACCGAATCAATACTAGGAGTCTCAGCTCCAACATCCCTCACAAAAGCCAAGTATGATAAACATCCCTTCCCAACCATCCGCTGGGCCTTTAAGAAAGAGATTACCCGGCTGGGTACATAATCGGTCGAACCACACCACTCGACTTTCGGAACACCTGGCATAGCCAACATGACTATATTTGCATGACAGTCCAAAATAGCATAACACGGAGATAACCAATCCATGCCCAAAATGACATCGAAGTCTACCATGCTCAAAAGCAAAAAATCAACCCAGGTCTCCAGACCCCCAATAGTAACAAGACAGGACCGATACATATGGTCCACAATAATAGTATCACCCACCGAGGTAGATACATGCACAGGTAAGGCAAGACACCCTCGGGTCGTACCCAGATGATGGGAAAAATATGAAGACACATAAGAGTATGTAGATCCGGGATCAAATAAAATAGAAGCATCCCTGTGGCATACTGAGATAATACCTGTAATAACTGCATCAGATTCAATAGCGTCCCTCCTATCTGGAAGTGCATAGAACTGAGCCTGACCACCACTAGGTCGATCTCCACCCCTAGGGCGACCCCTAGCTGACTGACCCTCACCCCTACCTGACTGGGATGGTGCTAAAGCATATGGAGTAGAAGAGTAGGGCTGATCCCTCTGCTGAGACTGGCTACCATGACGCTGAGGACACTGCCTTCTCATATGGCATACTCGCCACACTCGAAGCAAATACCAGATGCTGGAGAAGGGGACTGATGGGAACCCCTCGCGCCGGAATGACCAGCCGATGCGCCCTGCGTAGAAGAACCCTGGGCTGAAGAGGCATGTGAAGAGCTATGAGCTGGGAGGGCACTAAGTGAAGACTGGCCCTGTTGATACCCCTGGTGACCACGGCCTGAAGACGCCCCACGATACTCGGGACGAGCCAACTGATGAGGCCTGAAAGAACGACCCCTGCCCTGCTGAAACTGGCCCCTAGATGGAGCACCACTAAAGCTACCTGATCCACGAGGCCTTTTGGCCTCCCTCTCCTCTCTCTCCTGATGGCGAGCTATCTCAATATCACGAGCAATATGCACAGCATCCTCGAAGGTATGGCCCAAAACCCTCTCTCGGGTCATAAGAATACGGATGGGATAAGTGAGTCCATCCACAAATCTCCAAATCCTCTCCCGATCAGTCGGGACCATCCATGGAGCATATTGAGCCAACTCAGAAAATCTCACCTCTTACTACGTCACGGTCATATCTCCCTGACGAAGGTACTCAAACTGCCTACACAGCTCCTCCCTCTGAGACTGCGGTACCCACTTCTCCAGAAAGAGAGTGGAGAACTCCTGCCATGACAAAGATGTTACACCCCTCGGCCTACGCCGCTCATAAGCCTCCCACCAAGTGAAAGCTGCTCCAGAAAACTGAAAAGTAGTAAATGATACCCCACTCGACTCCAAGATCCCTGCGGTCCGTAGCATACGTCGACACTTGTCGAGAAAACCCTGGGCATCCTCGCCCAGAACACCACCGAAAGTAGGAAGTGAAAGCCTGCTGAACCTCTCAAGACGACGCTGCTCATCATCTGGCATAGCCGGAATCACATCATCCTGAACCGGGGCAACCGGCTGAACTGGGGCAACCTGCTGAACTGGGGAAACCTAATGAACTGGTGGTGCCTCTAGTGTCTGCAAGCCCTGCACTACCTGCTCCGGCATGCGAGCAGCGGGGGTTGATTACCTCCCTTGGCCTGCGAAGTAGCTGCTGCAGTAGTGGCTGAGACGGCCTGAGCCAGGCCAATGCAAACTGATAAAATTTGAGCTAGAGCCTCCTGAAGACCCGGAATTACAATAGGCACAGCTGGTGCCTGAACAGGTGCTGCTGGAGTCTCTACAGCTGGAGCCTGCTCCTGAGCCGGGGCAACTGGTGGGTCAACAGGTGCTGCCTCCTCGGCTCTGCCTCGACCACGACCTCGACCACGACCGCGTCCACGGCCTCTGGTGGCCTCAGTAGGTGGTACAGGTGGTTGTCCACCACGTCTGGTAGCACGGGTTCTCTCCATCTACGAGTGAATAGAATAACAGAATTTAGTTCTCGGATCAACAAAGTCGCACGATAAGAATTCCAAGAATATGAAGTTTCCTAAAGGTTTTGCAGCCTCTCGAGGATAAATACAGACGTCTCCGTACCGATCCGCGAGACTCTACTAAACTGGCTCATGACTCGTGAGATCAAGTAACCTAGGCTCTGATACCAACAAGTCACGACCCCAACCCGGTCGTGATGGCGCCCAGCACACTACTAGGCAAGCCCGACCATTTATAACAATAACCCCATTTATTAAACAGATAAAGTTAAGTATCATTTAAGATAAGAATCTGAAATACTGATAATAATGCGAAAAGTCTAACAAAATACCAAAACAGCCTAACGAGGACCCGCTGTCAGGACCATGAGCCTCTAATGACGACATAATATTCTACTACAAAGTCTGTCTAATACTGAAAATGCGAAAATAAAGGATAAATATAGAGGGGAGAATCATCGGCTGCGAACGCCCTGCAGCTACCTCAAATACTCCCATAAAGAACTCTGAATCGACTGGAATCACTCAGCCTGAGACTGCCCTGGATCTGCACACAAGGTGCAGGGAGTAAAGTGAGTGCTTCCAACTCAGTAGTAATAAACATAACTAAAGACTGAAAGTAAGAAAACACAGGAAATGCACATGGTACTCTATATCTAGCAGTTCATATCTAAAATAGTAGAAACAGTATACAACAATTAATACAGTTAAAGAATAATGCATGACAGAATGCAACACATATAACGGTACAATCCAGTACCCGCTGCGGCGTGCAGCCCCCTCCACTTATGTAACGTCGACGGCGCTCACTGGGGGTGTGTACAGACTCCGGAGGGGCTCCTACAGCCCAAGCACAATATCAGCCAGGTATTGGCATAAAATAGGCTCTCGGCCTCAATATCAATATATATAATAATCGCTACGGCGTGTAGCCCGATCCATATCAAGGAAACATCCTCACCACTGGATCCCCGACCCATCTCAGTCAAATAAGTCCACAGCCAATCGGGCATGACATACGATAGGGAGCTCAGCCCTCCTATCCTTTTCATTTAAGGTTCATGTATAAAACACAGTTATTATATTGTTTTTAATATTTGAAAACATGACTGAGAATTTATTTTATGCACACAAGTGAGAAAAAACACATAAAGATCCCCTAAGGATACTACAGGTCGGCACAAGGCCCCAAACACGGCAATACGCCCAATTCACGGTAACAAGGTATGCATTTCAGTTGCCAATATAGTAGGATTTAACACTCGGGATGGACTAAGTCTCAATCTCCAATAGTATACGACCCCGCACTCGTCGTGGAATGCGTGTCACGCCTCAATATAGCGTTACGATGTAAAAGTCCGGGGTTTCAAACCCTCAGCACAACAGTTACATCAAATACTCACCTCGAACCGACTAAAGACTAGCCCACCAAGCCTCTTCCTCTATAATAAACCTCCTTGCGTGTCGAATCTAGTTAAAACCACAACGAATACATCATAATAGGCTAATGGAACATAACCCAATTGAAAGAACTCGAAAAACACTCAAAAATACGAAGTTGGCAAAACCCGAGCCCCGGGCCCACTTCTCGAAAAATTATGAAATTCACATCTTCGGAATCCTCGTCTCGCCACGAGTCTGTACATATAAAATACACAAGAATCGGAGTCCATTTGACCCCTCAAATCATCATTTTAAATTCTCTTAGGTTTCAAGCCCTAACCTCCATTTTTACCCTTTAATTCCTTGAAATTTTGTGATAAATTCATGTTTTAACACCATAATAACATAATCCGAGTCCAAATATTCATACCTGATAAGACTCCTTCGAATCCTCTTCAAAATCGCCCAAAAACCCACTTTGCTCGAAGTCCAAATTGTTTTCTTCTTTTCTAAGTTCGTGAACACTGTTCACTATAACATAAGCCCGATTTTCGCTTCTGCGGTCACCTGACCTCACCTGCGGTTCCGCTTATGCGGCTAATTGACCGCTTATGTGGTCTAACTTTAAAATACCTGGGACCGCTTCTGCGACCCAAAACTCCGCTTACGCTGTCCCGCAAAAGCGAATTCTCTTCCACTTCCGCGGAAAACTCCTGGGCCTCACCTGTCCACTTCTACGGCTTCCCCACCGCATCTGCGAAACCGCTTAAGCGGCTCCTTTTCCGCATATGCAGAAATACCAGATGGGAGAAAATCTGACTGCAACTTTTGTTTAAAAACCTCCGTTTAACCATCCGAAATCATCCCGAGGCCCCCGGGACCTCAACCAAAAGAACCAACACAACCAACAACCTTATTCAAACTTGTTCCAATCCTCAAAACACGTCTAACAACGCTAAAATCATTAAAACTCATCGGATTCAAGCCTAGTTTTCATGAAAACTTCCGAAATGCGCATTCAATCAAAAACCCGACCAAACGACGTCCGAATGACCTGAAAATTTGCAGACATATCCAAAATCACCTAATGAAGCTATTGCAACTCTCGAAATTCCATTCCGACCCTTGGATCAAAATCTCACCTATCAACCGGAATTTGCCAAAATTCAAACTTCGCCAATTCAAGCCTAATTCTACACCTGACCTCCAAATTCAATTCCGATCACTCTCCTAAGTAACAAATCATCCCCCGAAGCTAACCGAACCAACGGAATCACATCCGAGCCCTCTAACTACATAGTCAACATCCGGTTGACTTTTCTAAAACAAGCTTTCTTCTAAGAAGCTAAGTGCCTCATTTCCAGCTAAAACCAAGCGAACTCTATCCGATCAACTCAAACACTGATATCAAATCATAGAAGGACATAATATGGGGGAAACGGAACGTGACGACGGGCCGGGTCGTCACACTTTCCTGATGGAACTCGCACAGGACGTTCGACTTCCTTGTGGTAGGATCTGATTTCATTTTCTGCGGCCATTGCACCTTGGTGCCCAGCTTCTCCAGTGCGTACACTATTTCTGAAGGAGACACACAAAATTTATAGGCGGATAATAAAGGGGGCATACCTTTTTCATTCCGGAGTGTAGTGACATGTCTTTGCAATGCCTCTGTGTACCTCGGTGATGGTGGATGGGAGGATTTAACGTAGGGCTGATGCCTTTATTTGCTGAAGCGTGGGAGTTGTTCCCGTCGCCCGTCGTTGCATCGATCCCTTCTTGTTTTTGATTGTATCATCGTTAGTCGTTGGGTCAGTCCATTGAGGCCGTCCTCATCCGCTCGTACTTCGGAATAGTAGGCGTTATGGATCTCTTCCCATGTGGTGGGGGGATATTTCATAAGTCAGCTCAGTAGCTTTTTGGTCGCCCTTGAACTATCTCTGTTCAACCCGTTTTGGAAAGCTGTGAACCATGCCTTCTGATACATTTGGTAGGCTCATCCTTACCCTGTTGAACCTGGCCAGGAAGTACCTGAGTCCCTCTCCTACGGTTGGACTGACAAACGAAGATTATTGACTCTGGCCTCCGCTTTCTTTGCTCCTGCATGGGCGGTAGCGAACTTATCCGCCATTTCTTCGAATGTTGCTATTGTTCTAGCTGGTAGATGAAAGTACCATGTTTGGGCCTCCCCTGTCAACATTTCTCCGAACTTTTTCAGCAATACGGATGGTACTTGTTCTTTTGACAAATCGTTTCCCTTCACAGCGGTAACATAGTAGATCAGGTGGTCTTCGGGATCCGTAGTCCCGTCATATATCCTCAAGTAAGGTGGCATCTTGAAGGTTTTCGGGATTGGGTGAGCGGCAGCCTCCTCGCTGTACGGCTGTTCGACGAACCTTCCTACGTCACATTTTGGCAATAACTTAGGAGCACCGGGAATTTTGTCTACTCTTTCCCGATGCTCTTTCATTTGATCCCGAAGTGCCTTGTTCTCATTCTCCATTTCTTCCATCTTCTTAAGGATGGCTGCGGGTGCACCATCGTTGGCCTGGACATCAATGCGGGTGTTATTTGTTCGTACAATATCTGGTTCACCGGTGGTAGCGGCGATGTCTGCCACTGACGGATTTTTAATGTTGCTTTGGGGTGACTTTTCAAGCAAGCTACCTAGAGTGTTCATCAACCACTCCTCCAGTAGTTTCTTGACTCTCGAGGGTGGTGTTTCTTTGACTACAGATGTAGAGGCTCCTTTTTCGTGCAAGATTGCCAGGTCTTTAGATGAAGAGGGTGAGATATCTCCATCCGGTGCACTACCAGGTGTTGTACTCAAGATGTTCTCTCTGCTGGCCTCGTTGAGAGGGCATATGAGATTGGCTGTGACGCCTGCTATTGCTTTAATTCTTGCGTCATTTTCTGCCATTTTTGGCTTCTGTAGGTTGTGAAGAACGGTGGTTCGTTGTTCTTTTTTTATATTGTAGGTGCAAATTATGATTTCGATTGCCGAAATCCCCACAGACAGCGCCAAATTATTTGACTCAAAAGATACTATATACTTTATAAGTGAAAACAATCAAAATGAATCAAAGGTAAATCGTAATCGAAGATAATGAGACCTAGATATATGTATTATATTTGTTATCGCTTCCAATAGTTTGGATATTCAAGAGAGAGAGAGAGAGAGAGAGAGAGAGAGAGAGAGAGAGAGAGAGAGAAAGAGCATGTTCGATAAAATCAAAAATCCCCCTTCACAACATTAGGATCCTCATTTATATAATAGGAGACCCTCCCTGAAATAATAAAGTAATGCAGAGATTGGTTGCGTTCCTTCGAGGAGATGACGAGACCGATGATACACTTCACTCCAGCATTCTTAGGTCGTGCCCTTACTTCAGTTAGCGTATATTCGTTGGTCGTTCCTACCAACGTGGAGACATAATGGGCAGAATTTGACCCTATACACAGTCCTTTTTTTTCATTCACACCAGATATTGTAAGACACAATTCCCCTCATAGAATCCCTTGAATGGTGTCGGAAGAAAATCCCATATTGACAGGTTGCTAGTTGTGCATAGAATTTTATTGAGGTAACTTTTCACCTAGACAAAGGGAACATGAAAAGAGAACGTATACCATTCAATCTAAACTTTCTGTTATTTTGACGAAGGATACAATGCTACATGAACTACTTGATATCCTATTTAAGAACACATGTTTGAATAGTTCTTTTTACTTACAAGTAAGGTGCGTAGTATTCGAAAGATTTCTCTTACCTCTGATTGCTAGTTGCTTGAAAGAAAATATATTTTCTTTCAATTATGTAATCCGACTACACTACAAAGAGGCACACTTAAATTTTGAACAACAGAAGTAACATTAGCATGTACTGTAAAATCAAATGTCTCCAATAAAAGGGGATATTTAGCCACTCTGAACTGGAGCTAATAAACGACTCAATGGCCACATCTTCCTTGCAGGTTATACTAGGCCAAATCAGTAGCAGATAACAAAAACAACTAAATATCTCTTTTTCTAGATTATTCGTCTGAGGATACTATCTCACATCTTAAGAGTGTGATTACCACTGCGTAGAAGCGTCATCACACTCCTCACCGAGGACATTCTCACATAATAAAGGAAAAATCAATAGTCCCAATAACTTTAAGAACACTAAAAGCTTCATCTTGATGAAAACAATATACTCTATTAGAATATCGAGTGTAAGCAATATGGAAGATCTCTAGTGAACTTATTTTGGGTTCAAGATTTAATAAAACATATCTAACGTAAACTCAATATCTGGATAGAATATTAGAGGAAAATTAACCCTGTCAATTTATAGCAATCCATTAATAATAGATGTTCTAGTCCAAATTGTTGGACTTTAAGCCATTGGGCTTTAAAGTAGAAGAAGTGTGAATTGGAAATGGAGGGAAAATGAAAATTTGAAGAAGTGAACTTTTGTCTTGCACTTTGTCCCTCATTGGTGAGGGACAATCACATTTGTGTGCTTATATATAGATTCACTTCTTAAAGCTCTTAAAAGGAGTTTAAGAGAATGAACTCTCGCGCCGTCGCTCGCTCGCTCGCTCGGCTCGGCTTCGGATTTGGATTTGTCAATCGATCGATAAGATTATTTTTGGATAAAATTTATTTAATTATTTAATAATTAATTAAATGCCAAATCACTGCTGAAAATACATTCAGAAGGCCTCGCTGCGGTAGAACGGCGGCAGGCAGATTCCGAGAGCCCCTCTGGCCGCGGTTCTGCCGCGATCGCGGTAGAACCGCGGCAGGCAGCGTAGTTTCAGAAAAGGCACCTTTTCCTTACACCTCTTCTGATATTTGCCTATAAATTCTGAGGCAAGGCTGCTTTTTCTACACACGAAAAATACTCTAGAACTTCTTTCTTTCTGAATATACTGCATCCTAATTCGCAGTCTCTCTCTCTCAAACTAGTAAGTGTGATTTTGCTCTGTTTTTTGAGTTCGTTGGTATCCTTCAGTTTGTATTGCCACTGTTGCAGGAAGGTTTATTCCGTTTTATCCAGGGAGGATTTAATCCATTACCTTAGCAACGTGTGAGGGGGTTAAAATTCCTTAAGGACATACAAGAAACTTGTGGACTCGGAATATTTCTGATTCTCTACTATTTTCAGATTTCTTTAATTCTCCTAACAGTTTTTCTGATTTTTGGTTTAGCACAGCAACGTTCACAAGCTTAAGAAATTTTATATTACTAACGTTTCTGTGTTGATTATATATTAAACTGTTTTCTATATACTTATTTGGAGACTAAAGCCTTGTTGCTCTCTGCTCCAATAATTGTTTCTATCCGGTTTAAAGTACAAAAAAACTTTACCGGAACAATAAACGTACGTGTTTGAAGTATATAAAAACTTCACCATTGTTACGTGTTGTATGTTTGGTTTGGTATTCAGTTTGAAGATATCAAAACTTCACTGATTTAACAAAGTTCTGTATTATTTTCGACTTTACAGAAATAAGACGAATGAAAACCAAACTAATGTAAGTGTTGCGGAAATGGGTGCTACTATTACGAGTGTTGCTGCCTCGTCAAGCCATTCTACTCCTGCTCATGCTATGGCACCGGCAGAAAAACCCGAAAAGTTTTTCAGTAGTGACTTCAAACGCTGGCAAATGAAGATTCTCTTCTATCTTACTACGTTGAGTTTGCAACGTTTCATCAAGGAGGATCCTCCCGGCTTGGCAGAAAATACTCCGGATGATGAACGACTTGTTGTAACTGAAGCATGGAAACATTCTGATTTCTTGTGCAG
>MU732124.1:8197-21356 GCA_026770625.1 Nicotiana glauca
AGAATTCCTTACCTAGGATTTCTAGTTCGCAGACTGTAACAGAGTCAAACCTTCCTCGGTTCGGGATTAATTCGGTGACTTGAGACACCATTATATTCTCAAGTGGCGACTCTGAATTTTTTTTAAAATAACTGATCCCGTTCTGACCGTCCTTTATTTGGAAAAACTCTTTTTTACGCTTATATATACATATATTCCCTTTCGTCGGAGTATGTTAAAGCGCCGTAAAAAAGAGGTGTGACACCAACCAATACTCAAGATCAAGCTTCAGAAGACTCATAGATAGGAACCTTGTAACTAGTAGCTGATACGCTTAGTTGGTCTTTGTCATGTTTTGATTTTCGATGTAATAGAAGGACCGCGGACCGGAACCTCTATAGAACGGAACCTCGACTGGCTCTTCACCTCGGTATACTCCTTTATCTCACTCACTCCCGAACTACACGTGGCCTGATTCCTTTATAGTCAAGGATATGTAGGCAGCTCGAAGATCAGGGCTCGGTCGCATCCTCTTCCTTTCCTTTAGTTTAGTCCCTCCAAATAAGGGTCGGGTCAAAACTTGTTTAGTCGTTCTTTGTCTGAAAACTCTTTCTGCTTCCAGTCAAAGAGGGGCAGCTGTAGACGTGTGATTTTTTACCCTCCCCAGGATTTTTCATATTTTTAGCGTAAAATATTTAATTTAGCCTTAATATAGCTATTTCAGCTATTTTTGACTCTTTACTTTATTTTCGTCACAAAAATGAAAAATTACAAAAAAAAGTATATATAAATTTTAGTTTATGTATTTCTCATAAATTTAAAAAAAATACAAAAATAATACCTTATCTTTTATCTTTGTATAATTTTGAAAAATACAAAAAATAGTTTCACTAATGTTTTATAGTCATTTTAATCTTTAAAAAAATACAAAAATAGTACTTTAAATTTTATCTTTATATAAAAAATGAAAATTACAAAAAAATCATAGTTTTGTTTTAATTGTCAGTCTTATTTTTGATAGTTATTTTGTTTACGTAGGATTAATTAAATAACTTCGTATTTTTATTCTCGGTTCCGGGCAAAGAATAATATTTGGGTTCAAACTACCCGTTTTTAGGCCAAATTTTCGGACCTAGCCCATAATAATCCGAGCCCACCACACGTGGGGGACACAGACAGAGCACGAGAAAAGTCCCATCACTCATTGGGTACCCAACCCACGTGACACCCTCACATTTTTGACTACTACATTAGACATTTTTTTGGGGGGGCGGGGGGTGGGGACGGATAGAGACATTTTGGAAAGGGGTGGGGATTTTTTTTTTGACTTGATCTCTTCAGAAACCAAAAAACCCTACAAAAAACCCTCGAGCCCCCGTCCCAGCTTCCGGCGACCACTGTCACGCCAACGCCCCCAGCCCCGTCCCCGTCGCTGACCTCGTAGCAGTGTCGACCAACCTAGCTCACGACCAAACAACCTCGTCGCCTACCAGCCGCTGAGCACCCAGTCACCAGCCACCCTTTCTCCTCCATAACCACCAGCTTCACCAAGCTCCAAACGACCATCTTTTGTCCCCGTCGTCCAGCCAACAACAGTAGGGAGGTCGACGGGCTGTGGCAGTGGTGGTTTTAGGCGAGAGAGGACCAGGTCTTCTTCTTCTTCAAGTTAAGAGTTAACCAAAAAACCCTATTGTCCCTGTCGTCGACCAGCCCTGCCANGTTAAGAGTTAACCAAAAAACCCTAGTGTCCCTGTCGTCGACCTGCCCTGCCACTTCCGTCGACCAAACCAGTACAACGTACCACTGTTATGTCCAAACGCCATAGCTGCCCGTCTCCCTCAACCAGCAGACGACCTGCTCCGTCAACCTCTAGCTCACGTCCAGCAGTCCGTCTTCAGTCGAGCGTTGGGGTGTCGTTCGGTTGGTTTCCGGTTTAAATTCTGGCCGGGGTTGTAACGTTCGAGAGTTTGGTTATTCGAGAGGCGAGGCAGTCCGGTGAGGTCCAGCTTGAGTTCCGTCGAGGTCGTCGTTTGTCGTTCTGAGTTCGTCGAGGTTCGAAGGTTACTGTTCTTCACCCTTTGCTTCGTTTAATTTATTTCTCATATTATGGTTCAATATGAATGAGAGTATTTGATATAGACATATTTCAACAATGTATTTTCTTTGTTAAAAATGTTTATTTTATGGTTAGTTACTGCATATGCTTAATGTAGATGTGAAAACATATTGTGAGTTTCAGTTTTTTTTACAAGAATGTCTACTTTTGTGCATATATTTGTGTTTAATAATTGTGCAAATTAACATCTAGTGGATTGTTGCAACGTATGTACTCATGTATATTGTGTACTCTCATTGTAATAAGTATGTGAACGTTGAGTTAAAAATCATGACTACTAGTGTTAAGTCTTATTTTTTATTTTTTAATTAATAGAAGTTGGGTTTTAATGGTGGCATGATTTGTTAGTGGCTATGGGTACGGTTCCCGTGACGTAGTTGTAATACTTAATTTCTAAAATTCGGGGGGTGCATTTTATGTAACCCGATTATAACGACTCTGGATAATCTTTAGTGAATAAATTAGGATTTCTCTTTTTTAGAGACAAATAAAGTAGATAATCGTAGTTGCTTTTAGGTTTGCCCTTTAAATAATAAATGAGACGAGCCTCGCCAAATAAAAAATGCAAATTTGCGGGGCCCTCATAAATGTATATATATTAAAAATGCTTAGACTTCGGGATGGGCCGTTTAGTGAATTGCACGGCCTTCCCCAAAATAATAACGTGTTAGACTCTTTAGGCGCGTATTTTAATAATATTACCTCCCTAAACTCGGGTGTACATTTATGTGACCCAAATCCAAATCTCAACAAAGTCGAAATGTGTCGATAATCATGGTTACATTGATTGTGACGTGGTTCGAGATGCATTTCCATGACGTTTTAATTCCTTTAAAAATAATGAATGAGATGAGCCTCGACAAACAAAAATACCTAAACTGCGGGGCCCTCTATACGCGTTTTTACTTAGACTTCGGGGTGGACCATTTAACAAAATTTCACGGCCTTACCCAAAATAATGGTACGCTAGTCGCTCTAGAATAAATTACTTTCTTAAATTTGGGTGCACATTTATGTGACCCAAATCCAAATCTCAACAGAGTCAAAATGTGTCAATAACCACGGGTACATTGATGTGACGTGGTCAGCGTTATGCTTTCAGAACATTGCAATTCTTTGTTAAAATAATAATAATAATAATAAAAGCGGTGAAGAGTTAAAATTTGCACATAGGTTAAAGCATGTTATAAAATCAGATAAATAAGCCAAATATAAAAATTAAGCGACCGTGCTAGAACCACAGAACTCGGGAATGCCTAACACCTTCTCTCGGGTTAACAGAATTTCTTATCTGGATTTCTGGTTCGCGGACTGTTAAATAGAGTCAAACCTTCCCTCGATTCGGGATTCCACCGGTGACTTGGGACACCATAAATCTCCCAAGTGGCGACTCTGAATCTCTTAATAAACGAATCTCATTTTGATTGTCCGGAAAAACTCCCTTTACTACGCCCTTCGCAGGGTGCAGTTGCGTAAAAAGGAGGTGCGACACCTGTTCTTCTTCAGCTTCACCTTCTGAGTCCTCATATGATGTTTCTCCCCAGGCAACAACCATAGCCTTTGTTGATCCTTTGTTCCTTTTTAGTTGAACCTGTTCCTTCGTTCAGGCCTTTCTTTCTTCCATTCAATTTCCCATTGAGGATAGTTCTTGATCATGTGATCATTCTTACCACACTTGTAGCAACCCTTGTTGGTCTGTTTTTCAGGAGCCCTTGGCTTGTTGAAGGTTGTACCTCTTGAAGAACCCTTTCCTCTCATCATGTACTTTTTGAAATCTCTAGTGATCATAGTCATCTCATCATCCTCCAGATCTGAACCTTCAACAATTTTGAGAGCTAAGCTTCTCTCCTTCTTAGGTGTATCTATCTTCATGGTTTGCCTTCTCAGTTCATAAGCGGTAAGATTTCCAATCAGTTCATCCAGCTTGAGGGTAGCAGTATTCTTCTCATTAATCATGAATTAGCTTGAGACGAGGTTAACTTCGTTAATTATCGCGGGGTCGGATTCTGACCCATACAGTTATAACAACTTTGCTGTAATATGTTTAGCTTCAAAGCCTAGTTATTTATACAGGTGGGTCCCTTTAAACAAACACCAAAACCTAATTACTATCGCTGGTCACAAAATCCTTTCTGACTAGGGCTATGTAGAGTTTATACTGTCCTAGTCATCAACTGCACTTTATCCCTTCAATTGGCAGCGATGGCAGAAAACTCTTCGTTCACGTCGTCACGAACGCTAATGGCATTACTAACATTAACACCACCGACACTTTCGAAGCCTTAACAAAAATGACAGCGAATTTTATTAATTGTACTTCAACATTAAGAAAATCATCTAAGATTACAAGGGCTTGTATGTAGATTTCTTTTTCTGTTTACTTTGTTTGAAGTGACAATGGTGATAGATTAAAAGGATATGGTTGATTGGTCGGGTGTGTGTTTTGACCCCGAAATTATTAGTTAAATAAATGTGGTTAGTGGAGTTCGAACTTGAATTAGTAAGGGAGGCCTAACGGATGGTGAACCATGGTACCGTGATATTAAACAGTTTCTGAAAACAAGAGAAAATGCGGAACATCCTAATAGGGATCAAAAGAGAACTATTAGGCGACTCTAATGGTTTCTTTTTGAGTGGCGAAATTCTATACAAAAGAACACAAGATTTGAATTTATTGAGATGTGTGGATGCCAAAGAAGATGAAATGATTATGAATGAGGTGCATTCAGGAGTTTATGGTCTGCACATGAATGGCTATGTTCTAGCAAAGAAGATTCTTCGGGCAGGATATTATTGGCTTACTATGGAGCGCGATTGCTTTCGTTTTGTTTGCAAGTGCCACCAGTGTCAGATTCAGAGTGATTTGATTCACTCGCCTCCTTTAGAGTTGTATCCTATGTCGGCTCCTTGGCCTTTTGTTTCTTGGGGAATGGATATCATTGGCCTAATCGAGCAAAAAGCTTCAAATGGGCACAGATTCATCTTGGTTGCAATTGATTACTTCACCAAATGGGTAGAAGCTATTACATTGAAAGCAGTTACCAAGAAAGCAGTAGTAGACTTTGTTCACTCCAACATCATCTGTCGCTTTGGTATTCCAAAAACCATTATTACGGATAATGCTGCTAATTTTAATAGTCATCTGATGAAGGAAGTATGTGAACAATTCAAACTTGAGCATCGCAATTCTACTCCTTACCGGCCCAAAGCTAATGGAGCTGTTGAAGCTGCGAATAAGAACATCAAGAAGATTCTTGGGAAAATGGTCCAACGGTCTAGACAATGGCACGAGAAATTGCCTTTTGCTCTTTTGGAATACCGGACAACTGTCCGTACATCAGTTGGCGCAACACCCTACTTGTTCATTTATGGAATTGAAGCGGCCATACATGCTGAAGCTGAGATTCCCTCTCTCCGAATCATTGTTAAAGCAGGAATCAAGGATACTGAATGGTGAAGTCCCGATTCGAATAGTTAAGTTTGATTGATGAAAAGTGTTTGGCGGTAGTTTGTTTTGGTCAGTTATACCAACAAAGAATGGCATGTACTTACAATAAGAAAGTGCGCCCAAGAAAATTCGAGGTAGGATGGCTGGTTTTGAAACGCATTTTTCCGCACCAGGAAGAAGCAAAAGGAAAGTTCGCCCCGAATTGGCAAGGTCCTTACCTCATCAAAAAGTATTGTCAAAAGGAGCTCTACACTTGGTAGATATAGAAGGAAAGGTGACACATATATCCATCAATGCAGATGCGGTCAAGAGATACTATGTTTGACCTGCATATGTGGGGTTATTTTTATACTTAGCATTCTCAGGTTGGGATGACGAAAGGCTATCATTCTCGCTATCCAAACACTGGCCAACCCTAGTTAGCCCTTTGAAGCCTTGTTTATATTTCTTTGTGTTTCCCCTCTTTTGGAACCAATGTACAAAAAAAAAATCAATCAAAAAAATCATCATCAAAACATGTTCATGTTCATTGAACTACGTCCGACCTGATTCCGAAAGGATACGTAGGCAGCCTCACTCTGGGGTTCGGTCACACCAAACAAAAATCCACAATTCCCTAATATTCAAAGAAACTGGGGCATGTTTTTATTTTATTTTCGATGGTTTTTCCATCAAATGGTTCCGAAAGTTATAATTCAGTTGAGTAGTTCTTTTTACCTTTCCCCTTTAAGACCTTCTGATCAGCTTTTGAGAATGCTAAGTCAGTATACTGTGAGTGATGCTTCAGCCATTGCAAAGAGAGAAAAACAAATGAGAGATTCTTGTTTGTGAAAACCCTCACAGGCACTACAAGGCGATGGTGAGTTGAGAAAAATAAATGAGAGAGTCTTATTGGTAAAAACTCTCACGGGCACTATAAGGCGATGGTGAGTTGAGAAAAAGGCAAATGAGAGAGGTCAATTGGTGAAAACCCACAAAAGGGCATCGTTAATCGATTTTAGGTCTTCTTATATCCCGACACAAGAATGGTTAAGACAAAGAACTCAGTTTCAAAGTAAAGCTTACAACAGATTTCGAGAATTAGATAATTCAAGGGAATCGAGCATCCAGTCCGAAAGTGCATGTCATGTTCATTGAAGTCAGCATATTCCTCCAGATAAGTCCTTTCATATTTTTCCCCTGAAAGGGATGCATCTTGATTAAGTTGTAATACCTATTAATTCACCTTCTTGTTTTCTTTCGCATTACTTTTTTGAGTCCCTTTCAGTCTAGTTTTGTCAAAGCAAAGTAAAGAAAAGGTCGCAAAATTGGTTACAGTTTCCCTGTTTTATGAAGAAAATATCTGGGCATAAACAGTACGGGCAAAGGCATAAAGCCTTCTTTCATTTTCCTTGACGAGCAAAAGACTTGAAGGACTGAACAATGTTTCAAAGTTCACCAAAACTTACTTAGTCAAAGTTGTTTTGGGAAGCAAGGTTGTTTGCACCATAAACACAAATGGTGATAGGCGCAAAATAGTCAGGTGTTGATGTTGAGAAAGAAGATCTTTAGAAAGTAAAGACAGAATCTCCCGGAAATTTGTACGATCGTCGACAGAGGCAATTTTTCTAACAAGTGTAATGGACGCAAGGTCAAGACGCCCAAGAAATCAAGGCCATAAACTGAACACTATTTTAAAACTAACGTATCTTTCTTTGTTCAGAACAGGAACAGAACAATTTTTGGAAACAGTTCATGGAAGGACGAACATCTCCAATGAAGTTCTCAAATCCTTGATTTCTTTCAAATATACATGTAATCATGTTATTTTTAGTTTCATTATAGAGAATACTCTTTCTTCACCTAAGGGTACTAAATCCCCTGGCTGCATTACTTTTTGCCTACATAAAGTACGACATTCTCTAGTAGCATCCCAGAGTGCCACGAGCATCATTTTATTTTTAACATAGGGTACTACATTCTCTGATTGAATTACTTTTGCCAATAAAGGGTACGACATTCCCTAGTAGCATTTTAGAGCTCCACGAGCCTCATTTTATTTCCAACACAGGGTACGACATTCCCCAGCAAACCTTAGAAAGCCAAAAGTCTCGCCTTATTACCAACAGAGGGTACTACATCCCCTGGTTTCATTTTTATTGCAAACATAGGGTAGGACATTCCCTAGTATCATTCCGAGTGTCACGAGCCTCACCTTATTGCCAACACAGGGTACTACATCCCCTAGCTGCATTACTTTCTGTCAACATAGGGTACGACATTCCTTAGTAGCATTTTTGAGTGCCACAAGCCTTACTTTATTGCCAACATAGGGTACTACATTCCCTGGCTGCATCACTTATTGCCAACATAGGGTACGACATTCCCTAGTCGTATCTCAGAGTGCCACGAGCCTCGTTTTATTGCCAACATAGGGTATGACATCCCTTAGTAGCATTCTAGAGCGCCACGAGCCTCATTTTATTGCAAACATAGGATACGACATTCCCTAATAGCATCTCAAAGTTCCACGAGCCTCATCTTATTGCCGACGCAGGGTACTACATCCCCTGGTCGCATTACTTTCTACCTACGTAGGGTACGACATCCCCGAGTAGAATCTCATAGTGCTATGCGCCTCATTTTATTGCAACATACGGTACGATATTCCCTAGTAGCATCTCAAAGTGCCTCAAACCTCAAGGTACTGCCAACATAGGGTACTACATTCTCTGGTTGCTTTCCTTCTTGTTAACACATGGTACAACATACCCTATTATTTATATATATAAAAAATGTCTTTTCAATTTTTATTCTTCAATAGTAAAGATAGTTTAATGTATTTTTAATAACTCACAGAAATTTCCTAGTGCAAACTGGGGTAGAAAAGTTTTGTTTGTTTTGTTTGTTTGTGATGGCTTATAGTTTTTTTAATGCAATGCACGTATTGGATGTGCAAAAAAAAATAAGATTTCAGTTCTTTCCAGAGAAAGTGAAGCATTTGAGACACAACCAGACGCAACCAGTTTTGACGTAATGCATGCGGAGACATATGGTCAAGATCTTTCTTTTCATCATCTGATCAAGAAACAAGCATGAAAGAATATTTCATAGTCTATTGCATCGAGAGTATCAAGTTTTAATCCAAAGTCAATGTGAGAAGCAATTCAAGAATCAAGACAAGACTCCAAATGGCATTTAGATAGGAATTTTGTAACTCTTAGATTTCAAGAGTATGTAATTTTCTTTTGATTTTGATGTAATAGTAGGAACCGTGGATCGGAACCTCGACGGACTCTCCACCTAAGTATACTCCATCACTCTTCTTTCTACTTGAACTACACATTGTTGGCCCAAGTTCAGGTGATGTTTTGAAGAATGACAAATGAACTGAGTCATGGACTAGGTCCATCATGTGAGGCACAGTGTTTATCAATCTATACATGTGATATACACGTGAAGGAGATAAGTCTCAGCGATCAAGCAACAATATCTCCTGAACTGATTGAAAAGGTTGCATATTGGACGAGGAGAGAAAGTCTCCTTATAAGAAGAGGACACAATCCGGATAAAGGATAGGGTTGGAGTTTGTGTTGTTCAAGGACTCAACTTCAATGGAATATCAACAATTGAGTCTCAATCAAAATCTAATTACTAACTCATTAAATAATAGTGATTGTTCTCTTTTATAGGATTGCACATACGCAGAAGTTAAACTAAACTAAGAGCAAAAGAGCAAGGCAGTTTTGCAAGCAATTTATGTGAGAGTCGAGTGTGCACTCCTGAAGCTACTTGAACAAGATAGAAGACCCAATTCCATTGTGTTTTTTCTTATTTTAGTTCAATTGTAGTAGATGGCTTAAAGTTGTACCTTTCAGCTTTCATAGAAGCATTTGTAATAGGTACTTTGAGTGTTCAAGTTATAGGTTAACTTGAAGGTGTCGCAACAGTTGAGTTTGTGTGCTACATAGGGATTAGAGTTAATCCTTAGGTTTACAAAGAGTTTTTGTAAATGCTATTTTAGCTCAGTGATTTTAGTGGAAGTTTGGGAAAATCCTACTAAGTAGTAGGTCGTGGTTTTTTCACCTTTTGAGCCAGGTGTTTTCCACGTAAAAATCTTTGTGTTATTTATTTTATGTACTTTTAATTTCGCAAACAGTAGTAGTTAGAACACCTAGAAGAACCAGGTTCTTCTAGAGCGAAAATTGGGTACCACACAAATCACCCCCCTCTTGTATGGTATTGACGTTTAGAATATCAATTGGTATCAGAGCGGGTTATCCTTGAAGAGGCTAACACCTTAGGAAAAGATCAACATGAGTGCACCACCTGGGAATTGGGAAGGGCAATCCACTGCCAGGCCTCCACTTTTCAATGGATAGTACTATTCTTGGTGGAAGAACAGGATGAGGGATCATATCATAGGAGAAAACTATGAACTCTGGGACATAGTCACTGATGGTCCTTTATCATCTACAAAGAAGAATGAGGAAGGAGTGGATGTGCCAAAGACAAGGGCTGACTGCACTACTGAAGACCTAAAGAAGTGGGAGAAAAATGCTAAGGCCAAGAAATGGCTTGTGTGTGGACTAGGTCCAGATGAGTACAGTAGGATCCAAAGTTGTACTACTGCTAAAGAAATTTGGGACACTTTGCAAGTGGCTCATGAAGGAACACCTCAAGTGAAAAGATCTAGAGGAACACTGTTGTATTCTCAATATGAGAATTTTACTATGAAGGAAGGAGAAACTATCCAAGAGATGTATACTAGGTTCACTACACTGACAAATGAACTTAAGTCTCTTGGAAGGATTATTCTTGAAGAAGACAAGGTTGAGAAAATTTTGACAAGGGTTCTGCCAGTCGCATGGGAAAGCAAAATCACTGCTACCCCATTTTTTAAGGGCGAATCCCCATGAGGCATCTCCCGCATCCCTGATACGGGATCCGGCCAGAAACCGGCACTAAGATATCTCGAAGCAAGAGCCACCTCGAGACAGCCTACATGCCCTGATTAGGAAGACATCACATAAACTGCTCAAGGCCTCAAGTCAAAACTGAGCTTCAACACTCAATACTCACAACTTGAAGACTCAGGCTATGTGCCTTCGCCAACAAGTTCAACCACAGTTGGACCAAGACTCAGGCTATGCGCCTTCGCCAAAAAGTTCAACGACAGTCGAACTGGGACTCCGGCTACGTGCCTTCGCCAAAAAGTTCAACTATAGTTGAACCAAGACTCAGGCTATACGCCTTCACCTTCAAAATCGATAAAGTTCAACAACAGTTGAACTGGGACTCAGGCTATACGCCTTCGCCAAAAAGTTCAACTGCGGTTGAACCAAGACTCAGGCTATACACCTTCGCCTTCAAAATAGATAAAGTTCAACAACAGTTGAACTGGGACTCAGGCTATTCGCCTTCACCAAAAAGTTCAACAACAGTCGAACTGGGACTCAGGCTATGCACCTTCACCAAAAAGTTCAACAATAGTCGAACTGGGACTCCGGCTACGTGCCTTCACCAAAAGGTTCAACTATGGTTGAACCAAGACTCAGGTTATACGCCTTCAAAATCGATAAAGCTCAACAACAGTCGAACTGGGACTCCGGTTACGTGCCTTCGCCAAAAAGTTCAACTATGGTTGAACCAACTCAGGCTATACTCCTTCGCCTTCAAAATCGATAAAGTTCAACAACAATTGAACTGGGACTCCAGCTACGTGCCTTTGCCAAAACGTTCAACTATGGTTGAACCAAGACTCAGGCTATACGCCTTCGCCTTCAAAATCGATAAAGTTCAACAACAGTTAAACTGGGACTCAGGCTATGCGCCTTCACCAAAAAGTTCAACGACAGTCGATCTGGGACTCCGGCTACATGCCTTCGCCAAAAAGTTCAACTATGGATGAACCAAGACTCAGGCTATACGCCTTCGCCTTCAAAATCGATAAAGTTCAACAACAGTTGAACTGGGACTCAGGCTATTCGCCTTCGCCAAAAAGTTTAACTACGGTTGAACCAAGACTCAGGCTATGTGCCTTTGCCAAAAAGTTCAACTACGGTTGAACCAAGACTCAGGCTATGTGCCTTCGCAAAAAAGTTCAACTACGGTTGAACTAAGTTTCTGGCTATGTGCCTTCACTAACAAGTTCAACTACGGTTGAACCAAGTCTCAGGCTATGTGCCTTCGCCAACAAGTTCAACCACGGTTGAACCAAGACTCAGGCTATGTGCCTTCGCCAAAAAGTTCAACTACGGTTGAACTAAGACTCAAGCTCTGTGCCTTCGCCAAAAAGTTCAACTACGGTTGAACCAAGACTCAGGCTATGTGCCTTCACCAACAAGTTCAACTACGGTTGAAACAAGACTCAGGCTATGTGCCTTTGCCAACAAGTTCAACCACGGTTGAACCAAGACTCAGGCTATGTGCCTTTGCCAAAAAGTTCAACTACGATTTAACCAAGACTCAGGCTATGTGCCTTCACCAACAAGTTCAACTACGGTTGAACCAAGACTCAGGCTATGTGCCTTCGCCAACAAGTTCAACTACGATTGAACCAAGACTCAGGCTATGTGCCTTCGCCAACAAGTTCAACCATAGTTGAACCAAGACTCAGGCTATGCGCCTTCACCAAAAAATTCAACAGTCGAACACGGACTCCGGATACGTGCCTTCGCCAATTAGTTCAACTACGGTTGAACCAAGACTCAGGCTATGTGCCTTCGCTATCAAATTTAACAAAGTTCAACAACAGTCGAACTGGAACTCCGGCTACGTGCCTTCGTCAATAAGTTCAACCACGGTTGAACCAAGACTCAGGCTATGCGCCTTCGCTATTAAATCCAACGTGCTCGACCTCTTTCGAACTACAAGGATGGACGCCTTCGTCCTCAAATTTAGCAAGTTCAACCACAGTTGAACCGAGACTCAGGCCAAACTCCTTCATCAGTGAAAGCAAAGCTCGACCTCCAATGAATCGAAGCGCAGGATAGGCACCCTCGCCATTCAAGTAAGTACTCCCAACTCGAATTAAGATTCGGGCCACGTAAAAGTTCGGCCCAGGTCAAACTACAAGGCTGCATTTTTTACCATCACGACCGGTAGTTCGACTGCGTCCGAACTGGGACTAAGGCTAAGAGCCGCTATTGCCAAATAATGGCTAAGACTCACCCGCACCGAGTCGAAGAAGCAAGGCCGCTAATAACAAGAAATTAACACGCCTACCAGAGTCAAACTCAGGAAATCGCCCCTTGAACACACGCAAAAGAAAAGTCTAAGGGGGAAAAAGGAAAGACACAAAACAAGCACAAGGTAAGCAATGGAAAAGAAAATTTATATATTTACAAAGTCAATGATGGGTCATCCCCGCTTACACCCGGCCAAGGCCGGTCAATAAATAAAATAGAGAATAATAACAAGAAACACCTAAAATGCCAAGCGGCGAGCGAAACAAAAAAAATACAATAAATCTTTCTACTCGGCGCCATCCGCGGCATCATATGCACTATCGCCAACCTCTGGCGTCGCCGCATCAAAGCCACAGTCGGTACGGGCCTCACGAGCCTTCTGACACGCTTCCTCGAAAGCAGCCTTGGTCACGATACTGGCCTCCCACAAATTCTTATATACATCGC
>MU732125.1:6554-25180 GCA_026770625.1 Nicotiana glauca
TTTCTGTCTCAGTAGGGCCCTGACCTTTCCTCGTCACTACCCAACCGAGGTTAGGCTTGGCACTTACTGAGTACCGCTGTGGTGTACTCACGCCTCTTCTGCGCATGTTTTTCATGTGCAGATCTAGGTGCTTATGAGCAGGCGTACCATCAGTAGCTGTTAGGGAGCGTATCGGGGACTTGAGGTATACATCTGCTACGTCCTCAGATCCGTAAAGTCTCCTTCTCATTTGACCCCTAGTTATTAGATGTTATTTCGATCCTTCTTTGTATTAGATTATTCTGGTGACTAGAGCAGTGTTAGATTTCTCATAGCCTGTGTTGCCCGTGGGTTTCCGGGTCTTGGAGGTTACTTCAGTGTTTGGTATTAAAGTGTATGTGCCAGGCGGCAATTGTATACATTTTTCATGTTATTTAGTTTTTATTTTAAATTTCGAAATTGTTATTACTTCCGCAATGTGTTAGGCTTACCTGGTCGCGAAAACCAGGTGCCGTCATGACGTGTTCACAATTGGTGAACTAGGGTCGTGACAGTTTGACCTCTCGGCAGAAATTGAGAAGCCACCTAAGAATTCTGAATAGGAAGAGATGGCCAGGAAAGTCAAGAGCTTGGAGCAGTCTTTCAGGAATATGCAGGGGCTAGGGGGCAAGTAAGCGTGGCCTATAAGGACCTGTGTCTGTTCCCAGATGTCCAGTTACCAGCAGGGTTCAAGTTGCCCAAATTTGATTTATATGACGGGCATGATGATCCCGTGGCACATCTAAGAGGTTTTTGTAGTAAGATGAGAGGAGCAGGTGGAAGAGACGAATTACTAATGGCATACTTTAGTCAAAGTTTTAGTGGCTCGACTTTGGAATGGTACACCCGACATGATCATAGTCGGTGGTACACTTGGGACGATCTGGCTCAAGCGTTTGCATGTCATTTTCAGTATAATCTCAAAATTGTCCCAGACCATTTGTCACTGACAAAAATTGAGAAGAAGCCCGAGGAAAGCCTCAGAGAATACGATTTCTACTGGAGAGAACAAGCGGCGAGGGTTGACCCGCCAATGAAAGAAAGTGAAATGTTTGATTACTTCTTGCAGGCTTTGGAGCCCACTTACTTTGGTCACTTGGTGTTAACAGGTGGGGAAATCTTTTAACGAAGTGGTGAAAATGGGAAGCATCGTGGAAGAGGGACTTAAATCTAACAAAATCATGAGCTATTTGGCGATCAAGGAAACCACCCAGGCCATTCAAAGCGGCACTGGAGGTGTATTGCGAAAGAAGAAGAAAGAGTATGTTGTAGTAGTTGAGTCAAGAACTTGGCCTAGCGGCCCGTCACCTTACTATAACCAGCCTCAACACCACCCCCAAACTTACCCCCACAGTCCATATAGCCCACCACAACACTATTAACCACCTCCAGATCCCCACTTCTCTGTCCATCACGCCCAAACATACCCCCGGCCTCCTGCCCATGCACCATGGCGCGCGCCAACCCCACCAAATACTTACCCAGCTCCCCAAAACACTTACCCACCCCCAAAAGTTACAGAAATCCCCATGGAGTAGGTTTCCGTCCTAACAAAACCTTCAAACATGAGAGGATGCAGAAGTAGAAAACTTTCACCCCTTTGGGAGAATCATATACCAGTCTATTCCACAGGCCGAGACATTTGGGCATGCTGAGTCCGATTGAGCCTAAGTTTCCAAATCCCCTTTCAAAAAATCTTGATCATTCGTTGAGTGTGAGTATTATTTGGGGGCCCGGGGCATGACACAGAGAAGTGATGGAAATGGAAAACAACTATCCGGGAGCTCATTGATAACCGCCGAATTGAGATGCAATCCTCGGAGACGCCTAATATCAATTAGAATCCGTTGCCAACCCATCATGAGACCCATATGATTGATCTAGTGCAAAAGGGAGGGGAGCATAAGAAGCCCTCACAGAGTGTAATGATGATCAGGGCTAGTGAAATCAAGCCAAGTGGGGAATCAACTAATGGGAAGACATCGATCAAGGTGAAAGAGACAGGTAGTAAACCAGTTGTGCTGGTTCAGAAGGAGTCTTTAAGCGTTATTGCAGTGAAACAAGAACAAGCCAACGTGGTGGTGCCAGGGGCAGCTACCAAGCCCGTTGTAATCGTGGAAGGTGTTCGCATAGATCCTGTTATCATCAAGCCAGTGAATCATCTACCAGTAATCAGTGGTAAGGCCGTCCCGTGGAATTACGATCGAGGGACAGTGATGTATAAAGGGAAAGAAGTGAAAGAAGAAGTTTATGAAACCGACGGTCTGACTCCCTCAGGGATATGCTTTGCCCCTAAAGAGTTGAGAAAAGCCAAGACTGCCAAAGATAATCCAGCATCAGTGAATAAAATTGTAACTGAAGAAAAAGCAAAAGAATTCTTAAGGAAAATAAGGCACAAGAGTATTCCATTGTAGAACAGTTGAGAAAGACCCATGCGCAGATCTCGTTGCTCTCATTATTGATCCACTCCCATGAGCATCGTCGGGCGCTGATGAAAATTTTGAATGAGGCTCATGTTCCAGACAAGATATCGATAAATAACTTGGAGAAAATAGCAAACAAAATATTCGAGGTGAACAAAGTTACCTTCTCTGATGATGAGTTGCCCGTGGAGGGTACTGAGCATTATAGGGCCCTTTATCTGACGGTGAAGTGCGAAGATTCTGTGGTTACCTAAGTTCTGATCGATAATGGGTCTAGTACAAACATTTTCCCTCTATCCACGCTGAACAAGATGGACGGTGATAGAATTCGTAAAAATAATATTTGTTTTTGAGGGTTCGACGGTGGGGGCAAAGATTCAGTGGGTGATGTAGTACTAGAATTGACAATAGGGCCTATTGATTTTACGATGGAATTACAAGTGTTGGATGTGGTGTTTCTTACAATCTTTTGTTAGGGTGACCCTGGATTCATGCAGCCAAGGCAGTGTCGTCCACCTTGCACCAGATAGTCAAATTTGAATGGGACAGACAGGAATTTGTGGTGCACGGTGAGGATAATTTGTGTGCCTTGGGTTACGCAATTGTGCCTTTCATCAAAGCTGAAGACGGCAAAGGTCCATGGGTCTATCAGGTCCTTGACACAGTATCAGTTGAAAAGATCCTAGAAGGTGAGCTTGTTCCAATCCTTAAAGTAGCAACTACATCGATTATGGTGGCCTCGGAGATGTTGAGGAATGGGTTCGTACCTAGAAAGGGTTTGGGTGCTTCTCTGCAAGGCATTGTACAACTAGTGTCTTTTCCCAAAAGGTTGGATACTTTTGGTTTGGGGTTCAGGCCTATAGCTGCGGATATAAGGCGAGCGAAGAAGCTGAAACAAAGAGCATGGGTTCTTCCAAAGCCCATCCCGCGGTTGTCCAAATCATTTGTTAGGCCTAGTGCGAGAAAGCGCTCAATATCAACAGCTCTCGGTTCATTGATTGATGCTGATGGAGATTTGGATAAAGGGTTCGAGAGGTTGTTCAATGATGTAAACATAGTGGAAGCTGGAGAAGGATCAAGCAAGGCAGATGTGCAATTTGTGGGGTCCTATGCAAAGATCAACAATTGGGAAGCTACTCCTCTTCCTACTCGGAGGGAGTCTTGGTAGTCGGCTTTGGTTTTTCTTTCAGTTTAATATGGATTATTTCCAGGGTTGTAATTCAGATGCTATGTTCCATCCGAGTTAAACCTTGTTATCTTTAAATTTCAATGAAATGCAATTTCCCTTCTTTCCATTCCTAATATTTTATTTTTTATTTTCTTTTTCTTTCTTGCACAGTTCTTTTTATACTGGTTTCAGTGACATGACATGCATGAGGAATCTTTGGCCCAGTCTTAAAAGCCAATCCAATTCTGAAACAATAACACAAAAAGTTGGGTATGATGATCAAATGGAATATGATGATGATGAATGGGTCAAAACCTGCCTGGAGCAATTGAGTTTAATCGATGAGAAAGGTTGGCAGCAGTGTGTCATGGCCAGTTGCATCAATGGAGAATGGAGAGGGCATATAATAAGAAGGTGCACCCACGAAAGTTCAAAGTGGGTCAGCAAGTGTTAAGGCGTATTCTTCAACATCAGGCTGAGTCCAAAGGCAAGTTCGCCCCAGATTGATAGGGGTCGTTCATCGTGACGAGAGTGTTGTCCAATGGTGCTTTGTATGTGACAGACATACAAGGTAAATGTGTTGAAATGGCCATCAATTTCGATACGGTCAAGAGATATTATGTATGACTTCCTTTGAATTAATTGCATTTGTTTATACTTGGCATATTTTGAAGATTGGAATGACGAAGGCATTTTGTTATGCTATCTAAACACTTTATCCTTTGTTATCCCTTTGAGCCTCATTTATTTTCTTTCATAACCCTCCTTTGGAATCAGTGAAAAAATTCATAAACACAAGCGCGGAAAGTAAGTGAAGGAAAAAGAGAAAGAAAACAATGAAAAGAGAAAGAAAAGAAAAAAAGAGAGAAAAGAAAAGAAAAGGGAAAAGAAAAAGAAGAAAAGAGAGAGAACAAAAAGGAACATGAATTACGTTCTACCTAATTCCTTTTAAGGATACGTAGGCAGCCTAACGGTTCGGTCCATCGTAATAAAAATCCAAAAGTCCCCAAGCGAGAAACTGGGGCAGAAGTTGCATTTGTGCAAGAGATTTGATTCCGAAAGTTGTAATTTTGAACCCATTTGAAATATTTTGAGCCTTTGATACCCTTTCTTTCTAACCCTATCCAAAATCTTGCATTACGGTCCAAAGAAAGACCTTCTGATCAGTCTTCAAGAAATGCCAAGTCAAGCAAGAAGAGGTAATCCATGTCCGGGACAACACTCTGGTCCAAGCAGAAAAATGATGAAAATGAGAGAGTCTTATTGGTGAAAACCTCACGGGCACCGTAAGGTGACGCGAGTTGAGAGAAATGAAAAATGAGAGAGTCTTATTGGTGAAAACCCTCACGAGTACCGTAAGGCGATACGAGCTGAGAGAAATGAAAAATGAGAGAGTCTTATTGATGAAAACCCTCACGGGCGCCTTAAGGCGAAAGTGAGTTTTCAGACGAACAAATGAGAGGGCTTTTGTGGGTGAAAACCGTTCAGGACACCGCAAGATGGACACGGTTAGGGTTTGGTTGAAGAAATCAGGTTATGGAATTCAGGGGCAACGAAGCATGGCAATTGAAAGTTGATTTGTCGGACTGATTGAGCCGATTAGGCCGAAATGCATGTCATGATCAATGGTACTAGCTTGTTCAACTCAGATAAGTCTCTTTTCCTTTTCTTTCATTTTCATAAGTCGTCCGATTTGGGATACTCTTTATCCTTAACTCTCAAGGTCATTGCATTTCATTACTTTTGGGGTTTGTTTCCCTAAGATGGGTGAATGTCAGTTTTGTTCAAAACAAAGAAGAAAGGATGTCAAGGCTTACTACAAGTTTCCCAATTGCAAAGCACAGTGGGGCCAGAACGTACCAAAGATGGCATGATGCAAAGTAAGAAACAAAGGGTCACCGGAAGTTTCATTGGTGGATTGATTGGTAGTTTCGTAAGGAGAGGAAAAGTTTCAGATAAAGGGGTTAGAAATGTAAAACAACAGTATGGGATAGAACACTCGGGTCATCAAAAGTCATGGGGTTTGAAAGTCAGTCAGAAAGTCAAGCGGTTCAGGGTCAGCTCGGGAAGTAGGTCAAAGCAAAACACAGCGGTGGAGACAGCTTCAGCAAGAATGCCATAAACTAACCACCATTTTAAACTAACAAGATTTTTCTTTGATTGAAATAAGGACAGAAAGTTGTTGTTCGTTTCAGAGAAACTCCCCATAGGGGAAGGGCAAGCACCAAAACAGGTATGACCGCAAATTCTCAGGACCCTCCTGGAAAATGGGGCTTAGCGTAAATTTCAAAACAGTCATGAATAGCATAAATGTACCTTAAAGGAATATAAGTTGGTTTCAAAGTTTGCATGTTAAAGATAGGATTCAATTGGGAGTTTTCAAGACCCTCCTGGATAATGGGACGTAGTTTTAAGGTTTTCTTAGATAACAAGATATAGTGGAAGTTGTACCTTCAGTAGATATAACTTAGGTTAAAACTGTTTTTTTTAACTAGAAGTTGTGAGGACCCTTCTCGATAATGGGTAGTAGTTAAGACCTCTTAGATAACAAATATAGTGGGAATAATACCTTTAGAAGATATAACTTAGGTTCGTAATTGTTAAGAGTTGTCAGGACCTCCCTGGATAATAGGACGTAGCTTTCAAGTTCTTAATAATAGTTGGTATAATGATTCAGTTTAACACTCACCCATGTGCCCAGCTACCAAACTGGGGCAGGAAATTTTCTTTGCTTTGTCTATTTTTGTAAAGTCAGGAGCCCGCCTGCAGAACAGAGGAACACATTTCAAGATTCAGCAGTCAGGAGCCCGCCTGGAGAACAGAGGTTTTACAATTCAAGTTTTAGTTTTCAAATTCTTATTAATATCTGGTAATATGATGCCTAGTCACCAAACAGGGGTAAGAGATTTTCTTTGTTTTTGTCTATTTTGTTGAAGTCAGGAGCCCGCTTGGAAAATAGAGGCACACATTTCAAGTTTTAGCAGTCAGGAGCCCGCCTGGAGAACAGAGGAACACATTTCAAGTTTCAACAGTCAGGAACCCGCCTGGAGAACAGAGGACTACATTTCAAGTTTCAGCGGTCAGGAGCCCGCCTAGAGAACAGAGGACTACAATTCAAGTTTTAGCGGTCAAGCATCATTCGGAGAAAGGGAAAAGCATCTTAGATCACAATTCAAGGCAACAATAAAAGGATGTCCCTAGGAGACAAGTCAACAAGGCAACAAGAACCACAAGGGCAAGTTTGAAGATATAGATAAGATCTTTTGTAATTCATAGATCATAGCTTAGTCTAGCTTCTTGTTATTTTTGACACGGTATAATAAGGGGGTTCAGTAAACAGTAGCAGCAGCAGCAGCAGCAACAGTGAAACCACAGCTCCATGATAGTTCCAGCTACCAGACCTTCCAAAATTACACTGACCTGATTCCTTTATAGCCAAGGATATGTAGGCAACCTCTGAAGCAGGGTTCGGTCAGACGTTTTTCCGAAAATGCTTCTCATAGAGTGCCAAGCAGGCAAAAATCTCTCATAATTGCTCATTTATCTTTGCCTGAAAACCCTTCGTGCCTCCGAGCAAAGAGGGACAGCTGTGACCACGTGATTTTTGCCTCGCTTGAATTATTCCCATAGAATTCTTAAAATTAGGATTCTTCTTTTACTTTTTGATTTTTAGGATTAAGTTGCGTATTTTTGTGTGCATTTTTATTTGCGTGTGCATGATAATTCATAAAAAATACAAAAATAGCATACTTGCATTTAGGACCCAATTTTATATTTTTTTTAGTTCCACTAGTTAATTAACATTACAAAAAATAGAAGAAAATAACAAAAATAGTCCTTTTACATTTTACTTTTAATTGTTGATTTTTATTTAGTTTTTTAGAGTTAAATCAAGTCTTTTTATTTTTAATTTTGTATTTAACAAAATCTAAAAAAATGAATGAGAAAAAGAAGAGAAAAGAAAAGAAAAGTCAAAAAAAGAGAAGTCCTAATAAATACCCGAGCCTTGGGCCAATTTGTAGCAGCCCAAGCCAATCCCTCCTGTCAAAACACGTTCAAAATCAGGCCCAACCCACATCTCACCCTGTTCAGCCCCCAGATCAACCTAAACGACGTCGTTTTGGGGCTCAAGCAATCAGGACCGTCGAGGTTTCTTGATCAGACGGTCCTGAATCCCCCATTGCTAAATATAAATATGTCTTAACAACCCCCTAACCCCATCTCACCATCTCAGACCCCTCTCACCAGAAATGTAATGTCGCCTTCCCCCCACCGTTCGCCGCCGACCGAAAATCGCCTCCCCCGGCGGCAAGCCTCCGATGTCCACCAAATTTACACCCTGTGTTATCCTTCACCTCCCCATTCTAAATCCAACCTCAGTTCACCTCAAATCTTTCCCAAACTCGTCGAATGATTGAAACCCTAGCCACTGCCTCTGTCGTGTCCGGCAGCGCCGCCCCCATACCTCACCAAAATCACATCCCAGATTCTCCTCACCTCTCCTCTTCCCAAATCCCAAACTAATTTCTTTCAAATCCAGCCACAACTACTTGAATCCTAGATGTACGGTTCAGATTTGGAGTCTAAAAATTTTCAGCAATGCTTGGATCTTCCCAGTGTTCGAGTGATCTTCAGTTAATGTTGTTCTTCCATTTTTGGCAAAAATAGACGGATAACATTAGCTGAGGATCAGTTTTGAAAAGTCGATCAAAATCGAGGCCTAAATCAGTAAGATTTGCCATTTTTCTTTCTTTATTTTTCTTTTATTTCCTGTTTCTCTCATGTTTCTTTTTCTTTATTTGTGTTCCTTTTCTGTATATATCTCTTGTTTTTCTTTTTCTCCGCATAATGAATTCTCTTTTAATTGAAAATAGATTTCCCCTTCTTGTGTAGTAATGATGCGTTGCTTTTTTGCTTGTTTAGTTTTTTTTTTTTAGATTTCTTTTAAATTTTGATTTCTTCTTTTTTGATTCAGTTTGATCCATGATTCTTTTGATTTTAATATGGATAGCATGATTATGTTGCTTTGATTAATTTTTCTTTATTTTTAGTTTTAATTTTTGTTTGACTAATAATAGGTAGTTATTACTTCTGATCTTCTTAAGTAATTCAAAACCTAAAATAGGATAATTAGATTTTTAGTTCAATTTTGGGAAGGGTTTGGTTATAATTGAAAATGGTCTGGTTATAGCTGAATAGTCCCAAGTTTTGATGATTAACCATGGTCATCTTTGACCAGGTTAAAATTGGTTAGGGTTAGTTTGACATAGGTTAGTAATTCTAGGATTAATTCAGGGGTAGTATAGGTATAATAGTACAGTAACTGAAATAGAACCCCCTAGAACCTTCTAGATGGGGGTTCTAATTTGAAATTCAGGAATTAGGTAACATAACTTGGGCAATAAGTCATGAATTGAACGACTAAGTAGCTAAAAACTGAAAAATTAATAAAGGACTAGGGTGTAAAGTAGAAATTCTGAAAGTGCCCTAGTATTTGCCTATAAAAGGCAGCCCACCTTGCCTTGCAAGAAAGGTTTTAGAGAGAGCTAGAGATCTGAAATTCAAAAGTTAGAAAGCCATAGGATCTGAAAATTCAAAAATTCAAATTCAAAAACCACTAAAAAAGTTACTGAAAATCCCTAAAAAATCCTGCCAAGTCTTGAATCATCCTTCTCTAGATCCCAATGGTTTGAATGTAGATTTGAGATCAAATTTTGAGGCTGATTTTTCACTGCTAATCTTCAACTGTTTTGGTCTGAAAATTCAAGCATTATCTCCTGGTTTAAGATGTTATTCCTGTTTGGTTTTGCTATTGCTTGACTGAACTACTGACTTTCCATTTCTCTTTTGGTTTATTCATTCTTCTTTCTAGGTACAGGTTCTGAAACTTTAGCGATTTAATGCCTGACTTAAGAGTGAAATGGAAGCCTTATTGCTCATTTAATTTTAATTCCTTGCATCCTGCTTATATTTTTCTGCATTTACTCATACTATAGTTTAGTTGAATCCCATTCGAGTAGTTAAATTCTCTTGTTGTAATTAAACATAGACTGTAGACTATGATATATTTGGATCCTATTGATTATTTAGTTTAGTATAAAAATTTGATAATTGTGTAGCAATTCATTTAGGCTATAATATTTGGGCTATCGTTGGTCATGAATCAGGGAAATCCTCAATAATAGATCTATAAGGATACTGATTTTGGTTAAGAACTTTCAGAGTTCCATAATCCTATTTCAAATGCTAGTTCGAATTCATAATTTGGATGTTGTTAAAGCATAAAAAATGATTAGGAGCTTGTCTGTACAAATATGTACCCTGGACCTAAACATTTGGCTGTTAGAGTTAGTATGCCCTTTAAAAGAAGTCAATTTGATCATATGTTTTTAAATCACCTTGAGTTGTTCTAAAGTGTTTCAGTTGTTATAAAATTGGATAGCGAGTAGTTCCAATTGTTTTCCTTGATGTTTTAGTTTTTCTTTTAAATGGTTTTAATGATTTTAAACATATATCATGAGCAATTTTATTTCTATTAATTGTTGTTTGTCTGTATTCATTTTCAATCGCTTCACTTCTTTCGAATACAATTCAAATTGGCCTTGACTAGTTAATTAGAGTAGGCTATCCAAGTGACTAAAATGGGCCTGTCTTTAGGTCCCAAATTTTTTGGACTTGTACAACCAGTTACATCTGTTGAGCTAAGGCCCTTAGAAGTTGGGCTAGAGATCCAGCTCCAAATGTGCATTCGGATTAGGCTCCTCTTGAGGCCCAAGCCTTGGACAACTCCACGAGTGGGGTTAATAACACAATCCCATCCCTGGGCCAGGTCTTCACCTATTTTAGACTGGGCTGGCTTTGCCTATTTTTGGGATTGGACATGTTTCAGAAACAATAAGATTTAGGCATGGGGCCTTTCGATTTAAGCAACAAGCCTTAATAGATAATAGTAGCTCACCCATAGGACATCCTTTAAAAGTGAGATCGAGGTGCGCCACACCAAATAAATATCACAAAAATTATGTGGCCCTCTATAATCATACTAAAATATTTAGAACTGCGGACGTGCCATTTAGCAAATTTTCATGGCCTCCCGCACAGTTAACAATGAGTTAGTAGCTTTAGGCGCGTTATTCAATAATTTTACCTTCCTAACCTCGGGTGTGCATTTCATGTGACCCAAATCCAAATCCCAAAATATTGAATAAAATGTGTCGCAGATCCGGGTACATTTCATGTGACGTGATCCAATAATGTATTTTAAACGATGTTCAAACCTTCTTTAAAAATTAATAAAAAGCGGTAAATAATTTTAAAATTGCACTATCGGATGAACATATATTAAAATCCGATATTGGGTCAATTATAATAGTTTAAGCGACCGTGCTAGAACTACGGGATCTGTGGGTGCCTAATACCTTCCCCGGGTCAACAGAATTCCTTATTCAGAATTTCTGGTTCGTAGACTTCACTTGGAAAGTCAAAGATTTTCCTCGAGTTGGGATTTAAGATAAATTGGTGACTTGGGACACCAAAAGCCAAATCTATCCCAGGTGGTGACTCTGATAAATAAATAATCCCAATTCGAATAATGTCACTTTAAATTGAAAAAACTCTCTTATACACTATCGTTTGGGGTAGGTTTGTGAAAAAGGAGGTGTGACAATTGGACAAATTAATATAATCTCAGCTACTTACAAACGTCTTTAGTCTTACTTACTTCAATCTTTATCCGGAAAAGAAAGTGATTTGATTAAGTCTATTGATCTAACGAGAACTAATCGAAAGAGGTTTTTGTTATTATTGGTACAACTCAAGCAAGAAAATATTTTTGTTCTTATCATCACTAATTGTGAATTATTTAATTATACTAATCGGAAGAGGTGTTTTAGATAGTTACCTTAAAGTGAAAAAAATATAATTGTATCAGAAATAAGCAATTATACTTTCGAGAAATAAGTATTAGAATTTGAATCTTATTATATTAATCTTATCAAGTGGCTTCAAGGATTCCCAATGCTTTCTTATTATTTCTACTCAATTAGTTCTTTTCCTTTAAAAATCTTAAGACTTTCGTTCACTCATAAATTCGATTCTCCTAAATAGTGATGAAGATAATCTAAATCCGTAGCATAGATGTTCCAATCTCTATGGGATGATATCTTAAACTGTATTATAATTTGACAAAGCACGAGCAAGAATTCCTATGCACATTGGCCTCGTCATCTTCCTCGTTTGATTTATATTTGGGAGATTGTTCGTCTGCATGGTATTTTAGTTTCCATCATTTCAGATAGAGGTACTCAGTTCACACCGCGATTCTGGAGAGCCGTACAACATGCGTTAGGTACTCGGGTGGAGTTGAGCACAACATTTCACCCTCAGACAGACGGACAGTCCGAGCGCACTATTCAGATTAGATTCTTGAGGATATGCTCTGTGCATATATGATTGATTTTGGAGGGTCTTGGGATAAGTTATTGCCATTGGCGGAGTTTGCTTACAACAACAGCTATCAATCTAGCATTCGGATGGCACTGTATGAGGCTTTATATGGTAGGAGGTGTAGATCTCTGGTGGGTTGGTTTGAGCCAGGGAGGCAAGATTATTGGGCATAGACTTGGTACAGGATGCCTTGGAGAAGGTTAAGGTGATTCGGGATAGACACCATGCAGCCCAGTCCAGACAGAAGAGTTATGCGAACCGAAAGGTTCATAATGTTTCCTACATGGTTGGAGAGCGGGTTCTGCTTCGAGTTTCGCCTATGAAGCGCGTTATGAGATTTGAGAAGATAGGAAAGCTGAGTCCGAGGTTTATTAGACCTTTTGAGATTTTGAGGCGTGTTGGAGAGGTTGCTTACGAGCTTGCCTTACCTCCCAGCTTGTAAGGAGTTCATCCGGTATTTCATGTCTCGATGCTCTGGAGGTATCACGGTAATCCATCGCACGTGTGAGATTTCAGTTCAATCCAGTTGGACAAGGATCTATCTTATGTTGAGGAGCCAGTGGCGATATTGGAAAGGAAGATTCGAAAGCTGGGGTCAAAGAATATTTCATCCATGAAGGATCAGTGGCGGGGTTAGCCGATCGAGAAGGTGACCCGGGAGACCGAGCAAGATATGTGCAGTTGTTACCCTCATATTTTCGCTACTTCAGGTATATCTCTATGCTTGTTTGAGGATGAATGAATGTTTAAGTGTGAGAGGATGTTACGACCGGACCGGTCATTTTAAGAATTTATGCTCCGATCCCCTATTAACAGCTTTTCCTGTATTTATTTCTGCTATTTTGATTTGTCGAGATTTTCGGTTTTGAGTTTCATAGAGTTGTGACACTTAGACCCTAAATGAGAGCTTAAGTGTTAGAAATTTGACCGTAGATGTAATAGTGTGAAGATGGCCTCAAAATGGAAATTTGATGGTTCATTTAGCTCTGTTGGGTGATTTCGGGCTTAAGGGCGTGATCGAATTTCATTTTGAAGGTCCGTAGCTAATTTAGGCTTGAAATGCCGAAAGCTGGATTTTTGATGTTTCTGGTTTGATAGTGAGGTTTTGATCCGAGGGTCGGAATAGAATTCTGGATATTGGAGTAGCTCCGTAATGTTGAATGTGACGTGTGTGCAAAATTTTAGGTCATTTGGGTGAGGTTTGATAGACTTTCTGATCGAAAGCATAAATTTTGAGTTTTTGAAGTTCTTAGGCTCGAATCTGATGCTAAATTCGTGTTATGATGTTGTTTTAGGTGTTTTAAGGATTTGTATAAGTTTGGACATTGGTATTAGACTTGTTGGTGCATTTGGTTGAGGTCCCGGTGGCCTCGGTATGATTTCGGATGGTTGACGGAAGGATTGGAAATGGTTTGAAGTAGCTGAAGCTGCTGATATCTATCGCAACTGCACCTGCGGTTTGAGTCCAGCGAGTGCGGAGCCGCAGAAGCGGCGGAGAAATCGCAAAAGTGGAATTTGGGGAGGATCAGCAGGGTCTGCAGATGTGGGAGACTCACCATAGAAGCAGTACCGCCTCTACGAATGGGTAGTCGCAGGTGCGGAGGCTGGTCTTTAAGTGAAAGGTCGTAGGTGCGACCATGTCCTCGCAGAAGCGGGACCACAGATGTGGTCACAGGGCCGCAGAAGCGGAATAACTGGGCAGAAACATATAAATTCTTGCCTTCGCGAAATCTAGCTATTTTTCACCTCTTTTCAAACGGGAAGAAGCTTTTGGAGCATTTTCAAGAGGGATTTTTAGAGGAGTCCATTTGGATAAGGTCTTTGGTCCCTAAACTCATTATTTGAGTGATTTTTATCATTATAAGCATGAAATATTAAGGAAAATCAGTGGTAATTTGTGGGTTAGAGCTTGACTAATTAAAGGCCTTTGAGTGACGATTTGAGGGACCAATTGAGGTCCGATTTTGGTATTTTTGGTATGACTGAACTCGTGAGAGTGTGAGGATTTTGGAAATGTAAATTTTACCCTATTCTGAGACATGGGCCCGAGGAGAATTTGGTCATTTTACCTAATTTCACGTATTAGTTTAGAATTTAATAGTAGAATCAGTTACTTGAAGTGTTATTTACATTATGAAATTTAATTGAATAGATTTGGGCCATTTGGAGTCGATTACTCATGGCAATAACATGGTTTGAGGTTGAATTTAAGCTGGATCGAGGTAAGTGGCTTGTCTAACCTTGTGTGTGCGACATTCCCCTTAGGATTGGTATTGTGATAATTGAAATACCTTGTACGTGAGGTGACGAGTGCGTACTTGTGCTAATTGTTGAAAATCCTATTTTCATTAAAAATAGCTTTAATTGTATTTTTCCTTCTTGCTTATACTACTTGGAAATTTAAGCCTGCTGTTAGCCAGGAGAAGCATGCCTAATTGACTAAATTGCTCTATTTGCTTTAACTACCTTATCTGTTGTGATGACCCGACCCGTCGTCTCATGTGTTGTTTCTCCATTTTCTCCGTTTATTGCTTCTTCATGTTTCGTTATCGGTAGGTGGTGTGTTAGAGTTGATTTGGATTAATTTTCATAAAAAATGAGACACTTAGTCTCTTTAAGGAAAGCTTAAGTTGGAAAAGTCAACCGGACGTTGACTTATGTGTTAGAGGGCTCAGATGTGATTTTCGGTGATTTGGTTAGGTGATTTGTGACTTAGGAGCGCAATCGAAATTCATTTTGGAGGCCCGGTGTAGAATTAGGCATGAATTTGCGAAGTTAGTATTTTGGCGAATTCCGGTTGATGGGTGAGATTTTGATCTGAGGGTTGGAATGGAATTCTGAGAGTTGTTGTAGCTTCATTGGGTGATTTGGATATGTGTGCAAATTTTCAGGTCATTCGGACATCGTCTGGTCGGGTTTTTGATCGAATGCGCATTTCAGAAGTTTTGAAGAAACTTAAGCTTTAATCTGATGTGATTTGATGATTCTAGTGTTGTTTGATGTGTTTTCATGATTGGAACAAGTTCGTATGATGTTTTGAGATATGTTGGTGCTTTTGGTTGAGGTCCCGGGGGCCTCGGGGTGATCTCGGATGGCTAACGAGCAGTTTAGAGTTGGAAAATATTGCAGAAAATGCAGCAGCAGGTGCAGGCCGGATTTGGCCTTCGCGTTCGTGAAGGTAGGTCCGCGTTCGTGTAAGGGAAAATACTGGAGCATCGTTCTCGCGGTGAGAAGCACGCGTTCGCGTGGACATATTCATAGAAATCCTTATATACAATTGCATCTTACATAAATTACAAAAGACCACAGAAGATCTTTTACAAAAAGAAAAGGGATCAAAATACAGGTAGTATATATGTCTAGGAGAGCATCCGATGCACATGTAGCGCTTCCAAAAGCGTCCTTCTAGTCCCATGACCTCAAAGACAATATTTTCCAAATTTTGCCCCGCCAGGATCTCATCCATGTCTTCCCGGAATGGAATCTTCAAAAGGAAGCCAGGAGAAGAACAAAATGACATGGGGACACCAGAGGAAGGCGAGAAGTGGCTGGGCGAAAAATTTGGCTAGCACAGACTCCACCTGCACATTTCACATGAAGCCACTTCTCAAGACGTTGCCTCAGCCCGGAATGCGACGGCCGAGTGGAGCCGATCAACACATCCCTCGAAATCCAAAGGCGGTGCAATATGCCGGGCCGACAAAGGAGGGTGAGCAGCGGTGTATATTTTGAGCCCCCTCTTGACTAGCGGTGGATAATCCGAATCATTCTCCATGTCGGAGAACGTAGACCTCCTACATCACTATACCAAAAAAATAACAACAATAACAGCAGCGTAGCAGCAGGATGAGCCCATCCCACCAGAGAAAGATCGGATCTGGGCCATGGCGCATCCGGCATAATATCTTAAGGCCATAGGCCTTAAACATTGTAGAGCAACGAAGGCTAGAAAAATGGCAGGGAGAGCAAGAAGAACTTATGTCGAAGGAATTTCAAATGAAGGACTGATCACAAAAGACCCCTACATATATAGGGGAGGAAAAATAACCGACGACGCCATTATCAACCTTGAAAAGTGTAACGATAGGCAAAATTAATGTGTTTATGGAAAAAGAAACGATAACGACAAAATGACGGTATAAAGTGACAACATCGATGATGCATCCCCAAAAAGCGAGTGAGCATAACGTTTCCAAAGGGTTCTAAAGAAGCAGGGAGAAAGAACGCCTCGACCTTTGCGGAAAAAAGCTAAGACATCGGCGTAATAGCATGTAGAGGACCACGAAGAGGAGCGTCAACTCTAAGAAAAGCGGAGACTATCTGTATGGGGGGAAATCGGAAGACCAACTTTCCTCTACATAGTGCTTCAAATACTAAATCTCGAAGGCATGAGATCTCGATTCGTTTCCCCCTCGAGACCTGTTCGATGCCTTGACCATACAAAGCATTTATTAAGGCCCTAATTGGTAGACACTCCCCGAGGGATGTGACTGGGACCCACGAGACTTCTCCAAATGGCTCGATGCCAGCCCTCCTATAAAGAAATGCAGGCTATCATATCTCATCATTTTATTACATTTGTTTATTATATTAAGTTTAGACGCCCCCTTTTTCTATAAAGGAAGGGTCACCTACACCTTGCAAAGATCATCTCTCCTATTGGCATATAAAGCAAGCAATAATATCTCTCTCTTTTCTCTAAGTGATCAGTGTTCTCCGACCTCGAGGTCGACCTAACGTTTTATTGATCCTTGTTTGTTCTTTATCCTTTATGATATTAAGTAATATTCATCAAAGCTATTGTCTCGATTTGCCTATGATATCTCGAGATCACCTTAAGCAATTTATTGTTCTTCATTTGCTCCACATCATTTAGCTCAATATTGATGGTATAGAGCCTTATATATTCATACTTATCTATTATCCCTTTCCGGACTACCCTCGATAGGCTTGTAGTAGGCTCGAAGCCTGGCCCCGAGGTATCTACTGGCTTGTTCCAAGCCCAGGAACGTCCCCTACTTGTTTGGCTATCGCCCATCTAGCTCGATCTTTACTATTTTATTCCATGCTTAAAACTAATTACCCTTCCAAACTAGCTCGGGAATAGATCATGTATTTTTGGAATCCTATTTTACAAATTTAATTGTTGTTACCATTTTCACGGTAAACAGATATATTATATGGGGTTTGGATGTAGGTTTGGTGATGGGGTAGAGGCTGTGTATATTGGTGTGATGGGCCCCTAGGTCCAAACCATGATCCTGAATCAATTGTCGCAACATCTTCTTTCTTTTTCTTTCCAATCACTCCATCCTGAATCAATTATCGCCACATCTTCTTTCTTTTTCTTTCCAATCACTCCACCAGTATCATTCTGAATGTCTTGGATAGTTGCCTTTTGATCACACTCAACTGAGTCTCGCAAAAGACTACGCGAGTGTTGCAAATATAATCTGAGTATTTCTGCCCAGAGTCGAACCACAGAGAATTAACGTATCAAGTCCTCTTGCCAGACTTACTAAATTCGCACAATCAATTTCCCTAAACTTTGTGATTCACATTTGATGATATATTTAACAACTAAACTGAAAATAAATAAAGCTGAAAGTTAACTAAGCTTGCTTGTATATAATTGGAATAAGGTCTCAGGTAATAGTTTCCCCCGTTGTTGATTTCCTTGATTGAATATGTTTTATAACTGAGACATAGTTGTCTCTATCAATCATGAATGCTCCAGCTATCATAAATCATTCTCAAGTAATTATGATAATTTACTAGACACACTTTATCAAGCTACGCTAGCTAGATTCACAATACGGTTCACTTAGATTGCATTCGAGGTATCGTTATCTCTAATCCAACCTCTAAACCCTCGGTTATGACTCTCGTCTATACTCCGGGAGTGATGTTGTTGATACAATCACCTAAATATGCACTCTCTCTCAAGCAGATACACACTAAATAGGGACAGATAGTTGAGGTCCCTTTCAATTAACCACAATCAAAACGTAGATTAACAACCAATTCAAAACAATATTAATATAACAACCAAGGCATCCCCAACGGGTTTCACCAAAACCTTAGATTAAAGTATTTAGCTACTCATGAAAATAACAAAAATCACAAAAGAATTCATATTCAAAGGTAAAAGAACAAAGAAGAATATTAATAATTTGATGCCCAATGATCCTCCTTGCCTATTGCCCTTCCTTCTGATGTTTTTCACTTCCAAAAATAATTCCCCCTTCTCTGGGCCGGCTTCCTTCGTTTAATATAGGGTTTAGGGCTTAAAATCCCATGTTTTGCACTTTGGTCTCTGAAGTTTACGCGTCCTGCTGCGGTCCTACCGCGGTTACGCCTGGACCGCGACCAGAGTGGCCTTCAGAATCTGCAGCAGTGTTCTACCGCGTTCCTACCGCGGTTACGCCCGGACAGAGGCAGACCAGCCTCAGTTCTGGTTTTGTCACTTCACTTGGTGCACTTTGTGGATATTGTATGATTGGCCTCCTTTTCTCCGTAATTGATCCTAAAAGTACTCCACAGACTTCTTTTATTGGATATAGCCTGCAAAG
>MU732128.1:0-14516 GCA_026770625.1 Nicotiana glauca
AGGGGGAATGCGTCTTAACACGAGTTGCCCCCCTTCAAAATTCCTGGGACGCACTTTCTTGTTATAGGCGCGGGCTATTATTTTGTACCAACTGCCTGGATGTGCCCTGAGTACACTCTTTTGTTGTAATGTATGGACCTTTCCAACCCGCGAACCAATTTTCCTTCAGTTGTTTCAATTCTTTATTTTATTTCCTCAAGGTTACCTTCTTTGCATTTTGACTCTTGATTCATGATTTCGAAATCTGACAGTATTTTGGGATCTAGGCATGAAGTCTGCAAGCATGTCATGTTATTTAAAGTTGCATTATTAGAGCTAAAGAGAAGGAATGAGGGAGAGAAAAAAATAGCAAAATCAGAAAGAATAAAGAAAAATGAACGATGAAATATTGATTTCATTTCTTGGAATTTTAAAGATAACAGGGTTCAGATTTGGGAATTTAAAGACAAGAAACTACAAGAAACATCTGAGTTACACCCTGGAATAACTCGGAATGCAAAAAAAGTAGCAGGACGGGTCTACCGGGACTCCCGCATGATCGGGAATGGCATAGCCTTCCAGTTTTGAAGCTTGGCGCTTGGTCCCATATATAACACCTCAGCGGTGCTAGTGCCCTCTCCCGGCTGAACCATGTCTAATCATTTCTTTAGCCGCCATAATTGAAGCATTCGACAGGAAAGGTTGGGGGCAAGGATTTCCTTCTTCGTACTGACCCGCCACCATAATTTCAATAGCTTGGTACACAATGTGTTCACTTCCTTCCCTCGCTTTCAAACAGGGGGTAGATGGGTCCCGATAGATTGACTGTTCTTCTTCTCCATGGACCACAATTTCCTGATCTTCGTACTCGAATTTCACCATTTGGTGGAGGGTGGAAGGGCACAGCTCCCGCAGCATGTATCAAGGGCCTTCCCAGAAGAAAATTGTAAGATGTATCCATGTCCAACACCTGGAAGGTTACCTCAAAATCCACCGGGCCTATAGTTAATATCAAATCAATTTCACCGATGGTATCCCACTTAACGCCATGAAAAACTCTCACATAAACATTATTAGGATGAATCCTTCCCGTCATGATTTCCATTCGTTGCAGTGTGGAGAGTGGGCAGATGTCAACCCCCGAGCCTCCATCCACCATGACTCGCTTGACATAGTAACCTTCACACTTGACAATTAGATGTAAGGCTTTGTTGTACACTGCGCCTTCGGGAGGCAAGTCATTTTTACTGAAGGAGAGTTGATTGACGGCGAAGAACCTTTCCGCCATCCTTTCAAGTTGTTCGAATGAAGTTTCAATTGGCACATACGCCTCATTCAAGGTTTTCGTAAGGATCTTCTGGTGTTCTGAGGATTTCATCACTAATTATAGCAGGGACACTTGTTCAAGATATTTCCCCAATTGCTCCACTGTTTCATAATCGGGAATCTTCATTTGCTGGAAGAAAGCCTCTGCTTCCCCAGCACTCACTGGCTTCTTAGACGAAAAGCGCTTTCGTGTAGCATTTTTCACCTCTTGTATATTTGAATATTTTTCAGCAGAGACTTTTCCTGGAAGTTCTCCTAAAATTTCCTTGCCCTTGAATGTAACCACCATTTGCCGGTAGTTCCATGGCACTACAGAAGGGTCGGTCATTGGCTTCTGTGGTACGTGTCCAATAACCACTGGCTCACTCAGCCGAGGCGGTTTAATTGTCCCCCATACCACATAATCTCCTTTCGGCACATACATATGTGTCCCCTTTTTTACCTCAAACTTCTTTGGAGCGCTCAAAACCAGTGGTTTCTCTTGGCGACCTCGCGGAACATAAAGAACCCCGTTTTTAGGAGGCACTGTCTCTGCTTTTGTTTTAGTTTTCTTCTCAGGCTCAGTTTTGACAATTTTATTCTTCTTCTCCCCTTTTTCCTGCCTCGAGGCTGCCTTGGGTTTCCTTTCCGCATCAGCGATAGCAATTATGGCTTTCAGGGCTGGATCAAATTCCCGGTCTTCACAAATCATCCCAATTACCGGCCCGTTGTTGTGAGCGGGAAACAGATTATTGGTCACATTCGGGGCTTCTTCATCCCTCAATACTATTTTCCATGTTCAATCAAATCTTCCAGCGCTTTCTTCAATGTCCAAGAGTTGTCAATACTATGCCCCTCAGCTCCTGAATGATAAGCACAACGGATGCCCCGTTGATAGGATGGAGATTCCGGGTTCTGCCTGTTTTGGGGAATAGGTTGCAGTAGATTCATCTGTACGAGCTTCGAGAACAAACTGGAGTACGGTTCACCAATCGGTTTAAAATTTGGTTGTCTGGGTGGTTCCCAAGGGCGAAAGTTATTTTGTGGTGGTCGGAGATTATATTGGTTTTGGTAAGGAGGCTGGTTTCTTTGGAATGAAGGTTGGTTTCGGTTAGCTTGTGGTTGCGGTCGGCCGAAAGGTTGAGCATTCATGACCGCATAAGGTGGGGGAGCATACGCCATATCGGTGTGAGGATAGTAGTGTTGAGGGGCTCTTTCAGAGAACACCGGTCTAGGAGCCCGGTATATCCTTCCTCCCGATGCCGCCATCACTGTTTCTTCTTTCTTTTTGCCTTTGGCCATTCCTCTAGACCCGCCTTGGATAGCTTGGGAGGTTGCTTTTATGGCCGACTGGCTAAAGATTCTGCCCGTTTTCAGACCATTTTCGACCATTTCCCCGATTTTAATCGCCTATGCAAAAGGTTTGCCCGTGGCTGACATCATATTCTGAAAGTAATCTGCTTCTTGGGCTTGAAGGAAAACAGTGACCATCTCCACCTCATCCATTGGAGGCTTCACTCTTGATGCCTGTTCGCGCCACTTAATTGCATATTCTCGAAAACTTTCTGAGGATTTCTTCTTTAGATTAGCCAAGGAGTTCCTGTCCGGCGCAATGTCTATATTGTACTGAAATTGCTTGACAATGTCTCTGGCAAGGTCGCCCCAAATATGCCGACGTGACACATCTTGGTCCATATACCACTCTGAGGCAATGTCGATTAAACTTTCTCCAAAATACGCCATCAACAATTCCTCTTTGCCATCGACTCCCCTAACTGATTGCAATACTTCTTCAGGTGAGCAATGGGGTCACCGTGCCCGTCATACTTCTCAAATTTTGGTGTTTTGAACCCTGACGACAAGTGTACATGCGGGAACATACATAGGTCTGTATAGGAGACACTCTTTTGCTCGCTCAAGCCTTGCATATTTTTTAAGCTCTGCTCGAGGCTTCTCATTCTCTTTGCCATCTCATCCTGCTCTGGGGCTTTGGGGGTTTTGTCCTGCCCCGGTGTAAGCTCGTATGGTGGCTGCTGAGAGTAGGTATATTGAGGATAATGAGGAGGGTTAGCCTGAAAGACGGGATTTTGGAATGTGAAAACCGAGGGATCGAAAGAATGCTTGGGTAGCGATGGTTGTGTGGTTACGGAGCATGGTGGAGCCGTGAAGATGTTGGGAGCAGGTCCAGACGGGAACACCTGGGGGCAAACCTCAGAAGGTGTTCCGAAGAAATGAGCAGTTATAATTGGTTGCCCCAAATGAGTGTTTGGGTGGCTGATGGGGATAGTGGTAACACCTCCAGATCTAGGGAATAACTCCGGGAATCCGGGGATGGTGCTTGGAGGTTCCTTTCCGTTGTTCCAGACATCCCACATTTCCATCAATCGCAGGTGCAAAACCCGATTTTCTTCATCTGTAAAGGACTCAAAGGCCGGGAGCCCCGAGATGGGGCTGTCTTCGGGTATGGGGATTGCAGGCAGAGTCATTTCAGACGACATCGCTGTACTTCCTTTTGATCTGGTGAAATATCGATGTGAGGCCAGCTTACCACAAACCAACCACTGTTTATAAAAGTTCAGCTAGAATTGACAGCAACCACGGTTAGTTTGAAACAAATAACAGATAGGGAACCGCACATTGGAGTGTGATGCACCTATACAGTTAAATGAATATCTACATGTTTGCTATGGTTGCATGCATCATCCAGGATTTTCTCTTGTTCCCTTCGCTTTCCTTTCTCTTTTTGTTTTGTTTTCTCTCATTTTCTTTTCCTCTTCTCTCTTTATTTTCATTTCTGCTTTTTCTTTTCCTTTGGCCATGGTTTTTCACTCAATACCTTATTTTCTTCCTTTGTGTGTCTTTTCTCTCTTGTTTTTCCTTTTATTTATTTCCATCGTATTTTTCTTTTTTCTCTTTTTCTTAGGATTACGGTCGAATCTTAAGTAGATTGCCTACGTATCATGACCCCGCATGAATCAGAACAAGCGTAGTTCTTGCAAATAAGCTAACTCTAAATTCCTTTTCTTTTTATTGGAACTTTGGGAATTTTAGAAGAAATATTTTTGTTTGAATTTTCATTTATTTCCTCTTTTTCTAACACGAAAGACAAATATTTTTTCTTTCTTGGATTTTGAAAGTTGCCTCTTAATTTTCAGAAGAGGGACTTTTACGAAAATGTTTTGGCCTTTTGAGCAAAAAGTATTTTACGGACTCAATTTTTCAAAATTTGTATTATTTTTTTTATTTATGAAAGAAAGACATCTAATGATTTATTTTGAACTAAAAGGAAAAAGTGGCTATTTTTTCAAAAAATTTTATTTAAGCACACAGAGACTCAGTTTTGCAGATACGACTTTTCAGCACTTCCGGTAGGGAGATTTTAAGGCTGTGCCCGCAAACCATTTAAAAATGACTCAAGGTGGCTATTCTTGCAAAAACAGCCTTTCGGCGCTCTTTTGAGGACATTCGGCTTATTTTAACAAGAATGGCATCACCCGACTTATTTACGATAAAAAATTAAAATTTTGACATTTTCTGGCTATTTTTGCAAAAGGGAGGTTGGCCCCGATGAGGGTTGCCTATGTATCTCACATCCGGTGAGAATTAAACCAGCGTAGTTCGAGCAGACTTGCCAAAACCAAATATATTTTTGAACAACAATTTTCATTTTCAAATATTTTCTTTTCCATTTTTTCAAAAATCCGGCAGCATTTAGGTACTATTTGGGCATTTGTTTTTCAAAACAAATGGTTACCCTCACTTAGTCCTAACACTGATATTTTCTCATTTTTTTCTCTTATTTAGACAAGCCGGTCAACATGCAAAGCCGAGAAAATAAATGCACAAGTAGCACGTAAGATGCATAAGGATGGTCAATTCATTTCAGGTCACCTGTCCTAGACGGACCCAACCTCTGTGTTGAGTCCCCTAAGTCAAATGCACATGATACAAACAAACGTCCTACTAGGGATCCAACATGATTTTTTGTTCTTCTAGGTTTAAACCCTAGGTTTATTGGTCAGACCTGGCTTACCCGAGCGGACAACTCGAGCCGAGGGGGAGGCAGCGTACCTGGGATACAGAAGCTCCGCCGGCTTAGCAAATTATCCAAACCTCGTTTTAAATTGGGGAAGACTCTAAACAGAAGAGAAGCTACACGAAGTGCACCCTTCTTCATGATATAGAAGACTTAGAGAGAGGAAGGGATTCGCGACAGTTTATATATACAATTTCAACAAATATTAAAGCGGTAAACATTTAGCACATATAGCATGGAACATGTAGAAAATCAGATAAAGCAAAATAAAATAGTTACACTAAGCTCTAATTCTTGAACCCTGAATCAAAATTATGGGTTCGTGTCCCCAGCAGAGTCGCTAGAGCTATCACACCTCCTTTTTACACACCTACCCGAAGGATAGATGTATAAGGGAGTTTTTCCATTTAAAGTGACATTATTCGAAATGAGATTATTTATTTATTTTTAGAGTCGCCACTTGGGATAGGATTGGCTTTTGGTGTCCCAAGTCACCGATTTATTTTAAATCCCAAATCGAGGAAAATTTTTGACTTCCCAATTGGAGTCTGCGAACCAGAAATTCTTAATAAGAAATTTTGTTGACCCGAGGGAAGGTGTTAGGCACCCCCGGATCCCGTGGTTCTAGAACGGTCGCTTAAATTATTATAAATGGCTAAAATCTTACTTTTTTATACATGTCCCAACCTATAATGCAATTTTACGATTATTCACCGCTTTTAGTTAATTTTTAAGAAAGTGAACGTCGTTTAAAAATGTGTTTTCGGATCACGTCACATGAAATGCACACGGATCCTCGACACATTCTTATTCAACGTTTTGGGATTTGGATTTGGGTTGCATGAAATGCACACCCATATTTAAGAAGGTAAAATTATTAAAAAAACACGCCTAAAGAGGCTAACGGGTTATTATCTTTGCGGAGGGCCGTGAAATTTGCTAAACGGCACACCCCAAATTCTAAGTATCTTAATATAAGCATTTAATGAGGGCCCCGCAACTTATGCGTTTTGTTTGGCGAGGCTCATCTCATTTTTATTTAAAGGCCAACCTAAAGCAAGCTAAGATTTCCTATTTCTTTTGTCTCTATAAGGGCATAATTAATTTTCATTTATAAATTTGGGCTCCGAGTTCAAGTCCGAATTCAAAAAAGGGAGGACCCTTTTAATTTGAACCCGCTACCTAACTCGAAAACCTAAATTTATATTGCAAATTAATCCCCATATTCCTAATATAATTAAAAAGGATTTTTGACTTCTAGCATTTTTGGGCCTTCAACTTGGCCCTAAATCGAACCTGCCGTCCGGTCTTGGGTGCTTGCCCAGGTCCAAATGAAATGTGAACTAGGATTGACCTAGGACTATGCATCAATGGATTTGAAGCCCAATTTAATTTCAAATAGGTTACTGAGCCTCAACTTTTGAAAAGTCTATTGATTTTTTAATTTTACCGATACTCCTAGAATTCAATGAGTTAAACACCATAACAATTAATACCTACATTGAGGACTTTGAACAATATGCTACTGATTATTCAAATACTCAGAAACTTTATGAGATCAACGTGAAAATAGTCAATATCTACATTTTCAAACTTAGATTCAAGTTCATTACACTTCATGTTTTAACCATTAAGCTAATATAAGCATTTAACTAAATATATTAAGGCTACTGTTTAATGGGATAGTTCTGAATAAATGGTCCACATTCCGATATAGTCCAAATCTATTACAATGAAGATATCATGAAATCTTGAAACACTGCCTATTTTAAAACAGTACTGATTGCGACAAAATAGATCTATTCACACATTTCAAATATAATAAAATGAATCTAAAATTAAACATCAATATGAATCTAAATTTGAACATCAATAGATACAGAATGAGCTTTAATCAAATGATGTCTTCAAATCAGCACCAATACAATGGATAGGAGTAGATACCTTGAATATAGATCAAATAAGAAAAGGAAAGTGATCAGCAACAGTTAAATGAGCAAGCAACAGCCCAGAAATGAGTTCCACAAGCCCAAGAAACAATATCAAAACCAGTCTATGGAAGAACCACACCAACAATCAACCAAACAAGGTTGAATGACCCAAATCTACTTAAAAGATAACCCAGGGACACTCAGATCATTTCAGCAACCAAATATAGAGCTAGAAGATGTAACTCAACAAGTAAAAATCGAAATTAACCTAAGGCCTTCAATGGAACAGTATTTTTTGGGAGTTTTTGAAAGTTTTCTGTTGTTTTTGGTTTTTTCTGAAGAGTTTAAGATCTAGGATGAAGTTTGGAACTCTAAACGTTCAGGTTTTTGTGTTTTTGAATTTGAAATTCAAATTTCTAAGGCTAAACTTGATGGAAATTGCTTTGGGAGGGAAATTTGGAGGCTGAACACTTTGGGAATTTTTCAGAAAGTGTAAACTTGTTCATGAAGGCACCAGGCATGCCTTTTATAGACAGAAAAAGGGGCAGAAGGTTCTGGAACTTATTCACCCATTTTTCCCCTTTTTATTTTCAGAAACTACTTACCAGCACTAAAGTTTTGATTTGTTTCTCAAGTCACTGCCCTAAGAACACTGAAACTTACACTAAGACCCCCTTCTAGAAGGATCTAGAGTGTTCTAGCTTTGTTTTCTACCTATGGAATACCTATACTACCCTCACTTTTATTCTGAAATTACTGAGCCTTAACAAACTAACCTATTTTAGGTGCCCAAAATACCCCTGAAATTGCTAACTAACCCCAACCTCTTTTTGTCCTAGTTAAAATTCAACTATAGTTAATCAAAGACTAAGTTATTCAGCTATATCCAAACACCTAAGCCCAATTACTTTGAAAGCACTGACTTAAAGAACAATTACTAATCAAAATCATGCATCAAAGAATCATAAATCAACCAATTTGAACAATGAACTAATTACTGAATGACTAATGAGCTGGAAACTAACTAAACATTGATTCAAAACAACTAATTAGAGCATCAGTGATTGAGCAAAATAAAAGCAAAACTGAAAAACCAAAAAAACAAATATAGATACAAAACTAATCTTAATGGAAGACTTAGGCTAAATTATTGATCAACTAACACAAGTATGCAGGAAATTAATTCAATTGTTAAAGCGATCTAATTAGGCTAAATGATTAATCCAAACAGAAACTTAATTAAAATTTAAACGAAGTAGGGGGACTCAAGGAGAGAGAAAGGAGACAGATGAACCAAATATGAGCAAAAGATACAGAAAACTCACCATCCTAGAGCTTAAATCCCAATTTGACCTTCTGATTCTGTCCCCAAATAACATTAATCCTTTGTTCTTAGCAAGAACGACCGAGTAACGTTATTAGGAGATGGAATCACACCAAAAAGCCCCAAGGAAGAGTGGAACAGAAGCCTAGCATGTTCAAATCTCAAATTAGATTTTTTCAGATTCAAAATTTGAAGAATTTGAATGGCATTCGAGGGATAAGGACGCTGGAATCAAGATGAGGGAGGGGAGGTGACCCTACGGTGTTAATTTGGTGGTATTTGGACACGGGCGTCGCCGTGCACGGTGGTGGCGGCGCTAGGGTTTGGGTTATTTGGAGAGTTTGGGTGAGATTTGGAGGAAACCGATGGTGGATACGGAACGGGGAGATGAAGGAAAGAGTATGGTGTGAATTTGGGCGTCATTAGACGCCGGCCGCAGCCGTGAGGCGATTTCCGACGGCGGCGCGAGGCGGAGCCGACGGGAGCAGTGGGGGTTAGGGTTGTACGAGGAAGGTAAGGCATTGGTCTCTAATTTTGTACAGGGATTATTACATTTTTATGTAAATTCCCTGGACAACTCTGGACCGTTAGATTGGCATGGACGAAAGGCTGAGATTGATTTACTATAAAACTGCGCCATTTTGGGCGTCTCTGGACCGGACTGGGTTGGGGTTTTAGGCTGGACCGACGGGGATTGGGTTATGGGTTGATTGGGCTCGAATTTGGTGCGGATCTGGGGAAGGACTCGTTTGGGCTAGCCTCAGCATTGGTCCAAATTGAGTATTTCCTAAGACTATGTTTTCCCTTTTAATTCTTTTTATTTGTTTTCTTTTCTTTTACTTTTTTTTCTTGTTTTCTAATTTTATTAAATGTAAAATAAAAAACAAAAGACCCAAATTGACTCTAAAATTATACCAATTAAAATTCCAAAATTAACTAATTTCTAATTTAAAAGAAAACTTTAGACAAATTCTAAAAATTGAAAGTGGAAATGCAAAGCACCATTTTTTGTTATTTTCCTTATTTTTGTAATATTAAAACGCATACTATTTTGTATATATTTTTTTGGAATTATATCTATTAAAATGCACACAAAAATAAAAACAAGACACAAAATTATGCAATTAATTTCTAAACTTCAAATAATAAAAGAAAAATCCTAATTCTACGGCATTTTATAGGAGTAATTTAACCATACAAAAAATCAAGTGCTCACAGTGTGGAAGACCCATAAATTGCCCATTTGCATGAAGCAGCTGGATCATGCTCTGTTTTAGCTCAAAGTGCCCAGTGATCCTGGGCTTCACTATACTGGAGGTGATATTAGCAATGCTGGGCATCGCCACCTCCTGAACAGCCATGGGTTGCTCCTCTGCCATGTCCATAGGAAATTGAACAAGTGTCTGAATATTATTCTTGTCCCTTGCTTCCCTCAACCTCCTGTGAAATGTTCTCTTAGGTTCCGGATTAAAGCCTTGAAGTCGGTCCTGGCATCTGACCCTACGCATTCAATCAAAGTTCCTGAAATTCGAGCAACAATAAAGTAATGTTAGACGCGACGAAATAAATAATTAAAGGAAAAAAAACTAGCAAGTAGCTAATATTCAAGTCCCCGGCAACGACGCCAAAAACTTGTTGCTCCCAAATGCATACGCAAGTATACGTGGTCGTAAAAGTAATAAAATGATAAGTCGAGTGTCGAACCCACAAAGACTTATATCAACTACTCACTAACACATCAATATTGTTGTTCCGTGAAGCTAAATTCGAGTTCAAGACTTTAATTATGCTAACTACAATTCTATGTAACAACTAAATTATCAAGTAACGAGTTGATTGTTATGTATTCAATAGAGACAAGTATTCCGGGATTGTGATCGATTCACCAATCGTATTGTGTTCTAAATAACTTTCCCTTTTCATATAATTCACTCATGGTTCCTAATTAATCGATAAATGCTCTCATAGCCTTCTCCCGAAGTACTACTCACCTATCCTCAATAGATTAACATCTATATTCCTATGGAATTAATCTATTAAGAACACATTAAGATTACGATATTTAATTAAGCATGGTGATTAGGTATATTCCTATCCTAACCACAAGTCCGCTCCCCCTAAGGATTAAGATCATGCTCTCTTCAACTCTTCTCTAATCTAAACATGGCTTTCCCAAACATAGCATAGATAGTAAATAGAACCTAACTGCTGGCCAGACAATTAAGCAATTAAACACAGAATTGAAGAAACAACCATATTTGAATGAATTATAATCAAGGTTAAGTTAATATCGAACGACAATATTCATTGCTAAATCACAACCCCAGAACAATGGGTTTTAGCCACTCATGCTAGTGTGCATCACAAATAGGTTCAATTTCATCACAAATAGCAAAAACAAAGAGAAGAAAAGAAGAACTTGATAATCCAAACTCCTCCTTGCCTCTTGCCTCTCTATTTCTTGCACTAAACTATGAAAACCTTGATGATTTGACCTTGGGCGAGCTTGACTTTATATAGGTTAATTGGGTTTCTATCCAGATTTCCAATTTTACCCCCAACTAGCTCTTTTCCGGACCAGCACCGCGCTAACTCGCGCGTCCTTTGCCCGTCTCTTCGCGCACCTTTCTGCCTCGGCTTGTAATGCGCGCGAACTACCGCATGACTTCGCGCGTCCTTCGCGCACCTGGGGCTTGACTTCTTCTAATTTTTCGTCTTGTCCTTGCACGCACTCAACTCCGAGGGGTCGTTTTTGATCATAAATCATTCCAATAGCTTCTTGAAAGCATCATATAAGCTCCTCACCCTGCAATATATACAAATCACAATTAGAGCCTATTTGTTTCATCAATTAACCATATTATGTCATTGAAATGTAATTAAGCGGAAGCATAAACAATATCTAAATCACCTAGATTTCGCCTATTATCAACATCCCACAATTAATTCATTGCTAGTCCTCGAGCAATCAAACTATACCCTCTATAGAATCCTTTTACCCTTAGAACAATGTGCATACATTACGCCTAGCAGTGAACAATCCTAGGCTTAATTCATACCCACTAGCGAGAGCAAGACACAATGTATTCATCTTTTTTTTCTTTTTTTTTCCAGTTTATTCTTCTTGTCACTTAATTTCCCTAGTGGTGTATTCATTTATAACACAAGTGCACCATTCATCCTTTTATTGGTTCCACTCAAAATCCACCCCACACTTATTTTCTTCTTACTTATTTTAGCGCTCCTCTCACAATTAAAGTGCTTTAAGAGGTAAAAGGATCAAAACAATGTCAATTAAGAATAAAATAGTATAGGCTTGTAATGCGGGTGCCAAACAAAAGGCTAAAGTCTCAAAAGGGTTAGCTAGGGACAAATTTTATTTATGATAAGCAATCAAGCTCAAAAAGGTCAAAGAAAACCTAAAATCATTTTTCAAACCGAGCATCACCTAGGATTTCGTTTCAACTCACATACCGGGCAAGTTCTAGACACAAGTACACTACATGGACTACACAAATACTCACCACACATGGCATACGACTCATTCAGATCAGCTCATCAAGATTCTCCGGTACGAGCATTCAATTCAGTAACAAACATACAAATTAAGGCACCTTCAGTGAGATTCAACAATTAGGACTAAGCGTTACACTCTAGGGTCTATAGTGTTCCGGTGTGTCAATGCTATGGGTTCTCTTTCAATTTATAGCTCGTAGCCCATCACCCTAATCTACAAATCAAAAAGAAAATAAAAATAAAAACTGCCTATGCCCCGTTCAAGTTAAACCCTTGGAAAAGAACCGCGGCCTAAAGAAAAACCAAGGGGGAGTTGCTACACTGCCTAAGAAAAAAAAAAAAAAAATCTTTTTGGTGTTTTCTCTAGACTCACTTCCCTCAAGAAAATCGTCTAAAAAATCCGTCATCAGGAAGAGCCTACAATTTTTCAGTTTTTTTTCTTGACTCAGTCCCTCAAGAACCCCGTCGAAAGGGATCCATCGTCGGGCCGAGCCACCTATCTATTGTAAACTAATGATTCCTACTTTCTACCAACACTATCAACATCAAAAAGCACAAAACAAGATAAAACCTAACAATCAATTCATACACATACATACATACAACGAAGTACCCCACCCCACACTTAAAGATAAAGACATGTCCCCATGGCTTAAATTTTTAAAAGAGCCGTGAGGTAAAGAGCCTTCCTTGGAGCTTCACTCTTGGTCAGAAACGGTTTTGGGGTTGACGTTGCATGCACGCCCCAAAGCTAGCAGCCAACCCATGAACTTCTTCTTCGACTTGACTTGTTGGTCAGCTATCGCATTCACACGAATGCCTAACTCAGTCATGGAGGTGCGTCGACCAGCCACCTCCTGCTCCAATGCGGTGTACCGGGACACTCTAGCAGTTCCTGAAGAGGACACTGCTCCTGACGGTGCTGCTAGGGCTGGCTCCGCATCCATTTTTTCATCATCTCCCTCCCCCGATGCATCAGAACCACTATCACCCTCTTCTCCTGCCGCTGCCTCTGCGGCTGGCCCCGTGGTGTTCTTGCCAGGTCAGATCTTGTGGTCTTTAATTAACCAACCCGTCCACACGAGTATTTTCGGGTACCTACACTTGCCTGCAAATCTTAGTCACCAAAGAGGGTAAAAAGGACCCATACTGGCGTTGGAGGCACCGGATAAACATCCTATCGTGGATCACTTTGGCCATGTCAAAGGGAAGACCCTTGACGAAACACCAAATCAATGCAGCGTGGGGTCCATTCACCTCCGTAGTATTTTTTGGAGGGGATGAGGCGATTGTTAATCACATATAACCAGCACTTCGCCTCTGGAGTTAAAACGGAGAAGTGGAACTTCTCCCCGTGGTCCAGCCACTCCACCATTTTTTCGGGTACACAAATTGCGTCAAAGAAGCGATTCCACTTGGCGTCTATTGGGTGTTTGGACCACTCATAAAAATCCGTATTGTCAGGCAGAGGGTTGGGAAATTCATATGCTATGCATATCACCTCTATAGAGGCATCCACCGCCTTGTGGCGCACCGTGACCACATTGTCTACATGCTCAGGCAGATTGGCATAAAATTCTCGCACGATCATTACATTAGCCTCCCCTGGCTCATCAATGAAGGACTGCAGACCCCGCTCCATCAACTCTGAATACATGTGTGGGCAGCGTTCCTTGATCAAATGGAGGTCAGTGCCCCTCTTTGGAATTGGTGTTTTGGTGGCCTTCTTCGTAAAATAGGTTTGAGTCGTAGGTGAGACAAATTTGCTGCTGTCATAGGCAGGGGCTGCTATTTGGCGGCTTGAGGATGGACCTGTGGCTTGGCGCTTCTTTGATGGTGCCATAATACCTGCAAAACGTGAACACATTAGCTCAGCCCAACAAAAATAGTGTGACTAATGCGGTTACTCAGACTTCACACGCAAAATCGGTCATAACTACATAATCATGCTCATTGAAACCTTTCCACAAACACCTTGTGCGCATTAGGCTCTCATAACTCTTTTGCTTAGGGTCTTGCAACAATGTCTTCCCACAAAATCTCATACATATCTCAAATCAAGTACCCCACACTTATAACAAACTAACCCCACCACATATTTCACCAAGTCGGAATACCAAATCACAGAGATTAAATACACTAATGGCATAAAATACAATACACAACAATTTTGAAAATAAAAAGAGAAAAATAGAAGAAGAAAGAAAGAAAAACTAAAAACTAGGGCGCATACCAGTGGTGAATGGGAATGGGGGAAGTGCTAGTGAACTTGGGGGAGAAGTCGTGAGAGGGGGATGGGGACAAGGGTGCTGGAATTTGGGGAATGAGTGTGGAGTGGTCATGGGGAGGGTTTGGTGATCGTGAGAGGGGGTTATGTGTTTGGGTTAGAATGGGGGAAGGGAGGTTTTTGGGGTTGGGGGAAACA
>MU732128.1:15880-33766 GCA_026770625.1 Nicotiana glauca
GGGGGGGGGGGGATGCGAACTTATGCGCGAAGTCGCACACCTCTTCGCGTGCTAAGGGCTCATTAGGTAGTGTGATTCGTGAACTATGCGCGAAGTCGCACGATCTTCGTGCGCTTTTGTGCGTTCCAGGCAGAATGTTTTGCCCAGGTGCGCAAACTTGTGCGCGAAGTGGGCGCTCCTGGGCATTTATTTTTGCATTTTTTTCACCTCTGGTTGATGGTCCTTTCACCCGCCCTTCGTCGCCTGCATTTGTTAGTATGTTAAAACTCAAAATCAAACACTACTACTATCGTTGGGTTGCCTCCCAACCAGCGCCTTATTTAACGTCATGGCACGACGGTTTCAACAATTTAATGGGTTGCCTCCCATCCAATGCCTGATTTAACGTCGCGGCACGACGCAGAGTCTTGCTTACTCATCAGCGAGTACAACCTTGGTCTTCTCACGATTAATTACTCCTCCCCAATAATGCTTGACTCTATGACCATTCACTAAAAATTTCCTTTCGCCATTTAAAGCTCGCAGCTCGATTGCACCATAAAGAGTATCTCTCACCACCTCAAACGGACCTGACCATCTCGCCTTTAGCTTCCCAGGGAATAACCGTAGTCTTGAATTGAATAGCAATACCTGTTGGTCTGCCTCAAAGTGACACGACTTGATATGCTTGTCATGCCATATTTTTATCTTTTCTTTATATATCTTAGCATTTTCATAAGAGTGCAACCTAAACTCGTCTAATTCATTCAACTGCATAAGTCTTTTCTCACCTGCGGCTTCAAGGTCCATGTTCAGCTTTTTAATGGCCCAGTATGCCTTGTGTTCCAGCTCAACGGGCAAGAGACATGCCTTCCCATACACCAACTTGTAAGGGGACACTCCAATTGGCATTTTGTATGTGATCACGCCCAACTATGCCTTATAAAAAGGACAATGCGGTTGTTGCAAATATAATCCAGTTTACAAGTCCACAGTCGAATCCCACAGAGAACTAAAGTTTAGCTACAACTGTTCACTATCACCAAGAAGACAAGCTTGAACAATTCCTAACTTATAGATATTTAGATTCTTGTGTTTAACTAATTAACTAACAAATTAAACTACTAAATTAACAACTAAATATACTAAAGGTTAGAGAAAAGATTAAGGAGGTCTAGAGTTATGATTTTACCAATTGTTGGAATCCTTCCCGCTATGTCTTCTATAATTTCGCTTAAGTATTCTCTACCGATCATGAGCACTCTTATTATCGTAAATCTCTCTCGAGTAATTACGACAATTTACTAGATGCACTCTCCCGAGCTACGCTAGCTGGCTTTTAATACAGCTCGCTTCAGATCACATCCAAGGCTTCGTTATCCCTAATCCCACCTTTAAACCCTCGGTTATTGATCCTTCATATACTCTGGGAGTGGTGTTGTTCAACAATTACCTAAATATGCACTCTCTCCCGAGTTATGCATACTAAATAGGCACGGCTAATTGAGAGCTCTTCAATCAACCAGAATATAAACGCAGTTGAACAAATAGAGAAAAACTATGCCTCAATTATATAAAAACATAACAAGAATTTATCCTACAAAAGGTTCTATCAAAACTCTAGATAACAAATTAGCTATTCATAATAGTATGTAAAACTACAATACTAAAAGTCATAACCAACAATGAAAAATAGGAAGAGGAAGGAAAAACTCGTAGAAGAATTCTCCGCCTTGCTCCCAATGTGTTCTTGCCTCCAAGGGTGTTGTCTAACCTTAAAGTAGTGTCTCTTGCCTCCTTAGGTCTAATTTTTGTCCAAAATATGTCACACCTCCTTTCTTGGCCGGCTTCCTTGGTTTAATATAGGGTTTAGGGCTTAAAATCCCGTGTTTTGCACATAAGTCCCTGATATTTTCGCCTCCTGCGGCAGTTTTGCCGCGATCACGGTGGAACTGCGGCCAAACATGTCCTCTGATTCTTCAGTTGTCCACGACCATCTTCTACCACGGTTCTGCCACAGTCGCGGTGGAACCGCAGTTTTTCACCCTGTTCCATTTGTAATTTGGAAAAATGTAAAACATGGAAGTTCTATCCCTTTGAGTTAGATTTCCAACCATATATTGTGGAGCCCAAATGAAGTTCTGAGCAAAAGGTTATGTCTATTTTACTAGACAGTGCGCAATATGCCTCCTCGAGTCTTCGTTTGTTCTCAACTATAAAATTTGACCCCCGAACACGATCCTGGCTTAATTCCTTGAGCTTTTACTCAGACTTCAAAGCTTCAAATCACTTAAATTCATTCCATAACATCTATATAGCTCGGAATCACACCTACAAGGCATAAAACACACCATTAGCGCAAAACACTAGCGATTAAAATGCAAACTCAACTAAAGTGCAGTAAATTAGAGTGTAATAATCGACTAAAATACGTAATTATAGCCTATCATCAGTATGCAGTCCTATATGCCCATAGAGTATCATCCAATCTTGCATCCTAATCTTTCTTATTCACACTCACCGTCTTCTCCAATATTTTCTTGATTTCTCTATTTGACACCTCGGCTTGCCCACTTGTTTGCGGATGGTATGCTGTGGCAACTCTGTGGCAAACTCCATATTTAGCTAGAAGGTTATTCAACAATTGATTACAAAAATGAGTCCCTTCATCACTGATTAAGGCACGTGGAGTCCCAAATCTCGAGAATATGTTCTTTTTCACAAAAGCAGCTACCACCATGGCATCATTCGTCGGCAAAGCAATTGCTTCCGCCCATTTTGACACATAGTCAACGGCTAGCAAAATGTATTTGTTTCCTCTGGACAGTGGAAATGGCCCCATAAAATCTATCCCCCACACATCAAAAAGCTCAACTTCTAGAATGTTATTTAAAGGCATCTCATGCCTTCTTGTGATTGTTCCCGTTCTCTGACATTGGTCACACTTCTTAACAAATGCATGGGCATCCTTGAATAAAGTCGGCCAAAAGAGACAGGATTGTAACACCTTTGCAACTGTTCTATCTCCTCCATGATGGTCCCCATAAGGTGATGCGTGGCAATCATACAACACTACTTCTACCTCTTTTTCAGGAATGCATCTCCTCATCAACTGATCAGCACATTGCTTGAACAAGTAGGGCTCATCTCAGTAGTAGAAGTTCACATCATGTAAAAACCTCTTTCTAGCTTCAGATTGGATTTCAGGAGGAAGTACCCCGCTCACAAGATAATTTACATAGTCTGCGTACCATGGGGGAGGGTCTTGGGTTATAGCAAAAAGTTGCTCATCAGGAAATACTTCTTTAACTTGGCCACCCTCCTCCACGTGGTCGTGGTTTTCCAACCTTGATAGATGGTCAGCTACCTGGTTCTCTGTCCCCTTTCGATCTCATATTTCTACATCAAATTCCTGCAACAATAAAACCCAACGCATCAATCTAGCCTTAGACTCCTTTTTGGTAAACAAATACCTGATAGCTGCGTGATCGGTATGGACTATGACTTTTGTTCCCACCAAGTATGCCCGGAATTTCTCAAAGGCCCACACAACAAATAACAACTCCTTCTCAGTGGTGGTGTAATTTAGCTGGGCATCATCAAGAGTCTTACTCGCATAGTAGATGGAATAAAACACCTTGTCCTTCCTCTGGCCTAACATTGCCCCGATAGCATGATCACTCGCATCACACATAAGTTCAAAAGGTAAAGACCAATACGGTGCCTCAATAATGGGAGCAGTCACCAACTTCTTTTTAAGTTCTTCAAATGCGTTGAGGCAAGCATCATCAAAGTTGAAGGTCACATCTTTTTCAAGCAACCTGCACAAAGGAGTAGCAATTTTTGAAAAATCTTTAATGAAGCGCTGATAGAAACCCGCGTGTCCCAAGAAACTTCGGACACCCTTAACTGAAATAGGTGGAGGTAATTTTTCAATCGTCTCCACCTTTGCTTTATCAACTTCAATGTCGCCCCCAGATACTCTGTGACCCAATACGATGCCTTCTTGTACCATAAAGTGGCACTTTTCCCAATTCAGTACCAGATTTGTTTCTTCACAACGGGCTAGCACCTTGTTTAGATTCCTCAAGAAATCATCATAAGAAGACCCAAAAAATGAAAAGTCATCCATAAACACCTCTACGAATTTTTCCACCATGTCGGTGAAAATAGCCATCATACAGCTCTGGAAAGCGGCTGGTGCATTACAAAGACCAAACAACATTCGCTTGAAGGCAAAAATGCCGTAAGGACAAGTAAAAGTAGTCTTCTCTTGATCCTCTAGGCATATGACAATCTGATTGTATCCTGAATAACCATCAAGGAAGGAGTAATAATCATGCCCGGCTAACCTGTCTAGCATTTGATCGATGAATGGAGTGGGAAGTGATCCTTGCGAGTTGCTTTTTTGAGCCTTCTATAATCAATGCAGACTCTCCATCCCGTAACAGTGCGAGTGGGGATTAGCTCATTCTTCTCGTTCTCAACTACTGTCATTCCTCCCTTTTTGGGAACACATTGAACCAGGCTTACCCAATTGCTATCAAAAATAGAAAAATAATACATGCATGGAGCAACTTGATTACTTCCTTTTTTACCACCTCCTTCATGATAGGATTCAATCTCCTTTGCTGCTCTACACTGGGGCGGTGTCCGTCCTCTAAGAAGATTTTATGCATGCAAAACGATGGACTAAAAACCTTTGATGTCAGCTATAGTCCACCTAATGGCCTTTTTATTCTCGCGGAGGATTCTAAGCAATTTTTCTTCTTGAGTGTTGGTCAAGATAGATGAAATAATTACGGGCAATGTCTCAGAGTTTCCCAGATAAGCATAACGCAGATGCGCTGGAAGTGGCTTGAGTTCTAGCTTTGGAGATTCTTCAATAGATGTCCTGGGGAGGGTCAGAGTAACAGGCCTGTCCAACTCTTCAAATTTTCTTAACCAATGTACATAACTACAGGACATATCTAGCACTTGCTCGATTTCTTCTATTCTTTCATCTTCACTATTTTCTACATCCCCAATCAATACTCATTCAACAGGATCTGTAGGGCTCATATAGGGTACTAATGAAGTAGCATCACTCTCCACCACAGAGATCATGGATAACTCTTCATAATGGGCTGGTAACTTCAGCGCTCTATAAACATTGAATACCTCCACCCGGTCACCTACTCTCATCGTCATCTTTCCTTCGCAGACATCAATAATAGCTCGGCCCGTGGCTAAGAATGGACGCCTCAAAATAAATAGGACTTCCTAATTAGGCTCGTAATCCAGGATAATGAAATCAGCGGGGAATATGAAACAACCCACTTGAACTAGCACATCTTCAATCACTCCCTTAGGATGAGCAAGGGAGCGATAAGCTAACTGTAAGATAACTGTCATTGGGCACGGTTCACCCAACCCAACTGTCTGAACACAGATAGCGACATCAAATTGATGCTCGCTCCAAGATCACATAAAGCTCGCCCAACAACATGTTTACCAATAGAGATGTGGATAGTGAAACTACCTGGATCCTTCAATTTCTGAGGTAACTTGCCTTGAATTCTGGAACTACACTCCTTAGTGAGTGCCACAGTCTCGAACTCGGTCAGCCTCCTTTTATTTGCCACAATGTCCTTGATGTACTTTGTATATTTGTGTACCTCTTGTAAGATATCAACCAATGGAATATTAATATGTACCTACTTCAAGATATCAAGAAACTTTTTATATGCGACATTGTCTCTTAATTTCTGCAACCTTTGAGGGAATGGAGGTGGTGGCCTTGCAACCAATTGTGGGGGCTGCTCAGCCACCGCCTCTCTAGCTGGCTTCTCTGGCTCCTTGGATTTCTATGATGTTGATTCTATATTAGTTGGCATCTCATTAAAAGTCACCTGTTTCCTCTTTTTAGATAGAACTTCCTCGAGTTGTCCCCCATTTCTCAACTCTAGGATTTGCTTCAGTGTCACTTGGAAGAGCTCCAACTGGTCTAGTGTTTTGAGAACTAGCAAGCTGTCCCATTTGACGCTCCAAATTTCTCACTGTTATGGCGAGAGCTTGCTGTTCAGCCATCATTTTTTTAAACATGTCTTCAAGGTGGCTTGTAGGACTCGCTTGTTGTTCACCTTGCGGTGGTCTATACTACTATTGAGGTGCTTGAGGCCTGTATTGATTCTGAGTGCCTTAGTTTCCACCTTAAGAGAAGTTTGGGTGGTTCCTCCAATTGGGATTGTAGGTGTTCCCATATTGATTTGCTTGGCTCTTATTTGAATTTCCCACAAAGCAGACAGACTCTAGGTTGGCGGGGTATATGTCGCTCGTGTGTCCCTCTCCACATATTTCACAAAAAGCTTGAATCTTTTGTATCGGTTGTACTTGTTGCTTGTTGATATTCAAGTTCATCTGGTTGACTTGATTGGCCAGCGTAGCAATCTGCGCGGATAATGCTGAGACAACATCTAACTCAAGAACCACTGCTGACTTTTGCACTGTGTGTCTACCCATCTCTCCTTGCCAATCCAGATTGCTCTTGGAGAATTTGTTCAGTAATGCATATATCTCGTCAAATATTTTCTCCAACACTTGACCCCCAACTCCAACATCTACCACGATCTTTGTTTCAGAATGTAGTCCTTCTATGAAAGTGTGATCTAGAACTTCATTCGTCTGATTTTGACGAGGACAGTCTCTGAGTAGCCCCTTGAACCTTTCCCAAGCCGAGTATAAAGATTCTCCCGCTTTCTTTTTGAAGGCAACTATCTCACTTCTGATCTTTGCAGTTTTGCTTGAAGGAAAAAACCTTGCCAGAAATTTTCTTGCCAAATCGTTCCATGATATAATGGAATTTGCTGGTTCTGCCTTTAGCTTCACCCAACAGAGAGAATAGAAAAAGTGTGAGCCTCACATAATCTGGAGTAACCCCGTTAGTGATATAAGTATCACTAATCTCCAAGAAGTTCAGAATGTGCTGCTGTGGATCCTCATGTGTGTCACACTTATTTTTAAGGGAGTTTTTTCATTTAAAGTGACATTATTCGAAATGGGATTATTTATTTATTTTTAGAGTCGCCACTTGGGATAGGATTGGCTTTTGGTGTCCCAAGTCACCGATTTAATTTAAATCCCAAATTGAGGAAAATTTTCGACTTCCCAATTGGAGTCTGCGACCAGAAATTCTGAATAAGGAATTCTGTTGACCCGAGGGAATGTGTTAGGCAACCCTGGATCCCGTGGTTCTAGAACGATCGCTTAAATTATTATAAATGGCTAAAATATGATTTTTTATACATGTCCCAACCTATAATCTAATTTTAAGATTATTCACCGCTTTTAATTAATTTTTAAGAAAGTGAACGTCGTTTAAAAATGTATTTTCGGATCACGTCACATGAAATGCCCCCGGATCCTCGACACATTCTTATTCAACGTTTTGGGATTTGGATTTGGGTTGCATGAAATGAACACCCATATTTAAGAAGGTAAAATTATTAAAAAAGCGCGCCTAAAGCGGCTAACGGGTTATTATCTTTGCGGAGGGCCGTGAAATTCGCTAAACAGCACACCCCAAATTCTAAGTATCTTAATATAAGCATTTAATGAGGGCCCCACAATTTATGCATTTTGTTTGGCGAGGCTCATCTCATTTTTATTTAAAGGCCAACCTAAACCAAGCTAAGATTTTCTATTTCTTTTGTCTCTAAAAGGGCCTAATTAATTTGCATTTATAAAATTGGGCTCCGAGTTCAAGTCCGAATTCAAACAAAAGGGAGGACCCTTTTAATTTGAACCCACTACCTAACTCGAAAACCTAAATTTATATTGCAAATTAATCCCCATATTCCTAATATAATTTAAAAGGATTTTTGACTTCTAGCATTTTTGGGCCTTCAACTTGGCCCTAAATCGAACCTGCCGTCCGGTCTTGGGTCCTTGCCCAGGTCCAAATGAAATGTGAGCTAGGATTGGACCTGGGACTATACATCAATGGATTTGAAGCCCAATTTAAAACAATACTGATTGCGACAAAATAGATCTATTCACACATTTCAAATATAATAAAATGAATCTAAAATTAAACATCAATATGAATCTAAATTTGAACATCAATAGATACAGAATGAGCTTTAATCAAATGAGGTCTTCAAATCAGCACCAGTACAATGGATAGGAGTAGATACCTAGAATATAGATCAAATAAGAAAAGGAAAGTGATCAGCAGCAGTTAAATGAGCAAGCAACAACCCATAAATGAGTTCCACAAGCCCAGGAAACAATATCAAAACCAGTCTATGGAAGAACCACACCAACAATCAACCAAACAAGCTTGAATGACCCAAAACTACTTGAAAGATAACCCAGGGACACTCAGATCATTTCAGCAACCAAATATTGAGCTAGAAGATGTAACTCAACAACTAAAAATCGAAATTAACCTAAGGCCTTCAATGGAACAGTATTTTTTGGGATTTTTTGAAAGTTTTCTGTTGCTTTTGTTTTTTTCTAAAGAGTTTAAGATCTAGGATGAAGTTTGGAACTCTAGAAGTTCAGGTTTTTGTGTGTTTGAATTTGAAATTCAAATTTCTAAGGCTAAACTTGCTGGAAATTGCTTTGGGAGGGAAATGTGGAGGCTGAAACTTTGGGAATTTTTCTGAGAGTGTAAACTTGTTCATGAAGGCACTAGGCATGCCTTTTATAGGCAGAAAAAGGGGTAGAAGGTTCTGGAACTTATTCACCCATTTTCCCCCTTTTTATTTTCTGAAACTACTTACCAGCCCTAAAGTTTTGACTTGTTTCTCAAGTCACTGCCCTAAGAATATTGAAACTTACACTAAGACCCCCTTCTAGAAGGATCTAGGGTGTTCTAGCTTTGTTTTCTACCTATGGAATACCTATACTACCCTCACTTTTATTCTAAAATTACTGAGCCTTAACAAACTAACCCATTTTAGGTGCCCAAAATACCCCTGAAATTGCTAACTAACCCCAACCTCTTTTTGTCCTAGTTAAAATTCAAATACAGTTAATCAAAGACTAAGTTATTCAGCTATATCCAAACACCTAAGCCCAATTACTTTGAAAGCACTGACTTAAAGAACAATTACTAATCAAAATCATGCATCAAAGAATCTTAAATCAACCAATTTGAACAATGAACTAATTACTGAATGACTAATGAGCTGGAAACTAACTAAACATCGATTCAAAACAACTAATTAGAGTATCAGTGATTGAGCAAAATCAAAGCAAAACTGAAAAACCAAAAAAACAAATATAGATGCAAAACTAATCTTAAGGGAAGACTTAGGCTAAATTATTGATCAACTAACACAAGTATGCAGGATATTAATTCAATTATTAAAGCAACCTAATTAGGCTAAATGATTAATCCAAATAGAAACTTAATTAAAATCTTAACGAACTAAGGGGACTCAAGGAGAGGGAAAGGAGACAGATGAACCAAATATGAGCAAAAGATACAGAAAACTCACCATCCTAGAGCTTAAATCCCAATTTGACCTTCTGATTCCGTCCCCAAATAACATTAATCCTTTGTTCTTAGCAAGAACGGACGAGTAATGTTATTAGGAGACAGAATCACACCAAAAAGCCCCAAGGAAGAGTGGAACAGAAGCCTAGCATGCTCAAATATCGAATTAGATTTTTTCAGATTCAGACTTTGAAGAATTTGAATAGCATTCGAGGGATAAGGACGCCGGAATCAAGATGAGCGAGGGCAGGTGACCCTAGGGTGTTAATTATGTGGGATTTGGACACGGGCGCCGCCGTGCACGGTGGTGGCGGCGCTAGGGTTTCGGTTATTTGGAGAGTTTGGGTGAGATTTGGAGGAAAATGATGGTGGATACGGAACGGGGAGATGAAGGAAAGAGTATGGTGTGAATTTGGGCGTCATTGGATGCCGGCCGCCGCCGTGAGGCTATTTCCGGCGGCGGCGCGAGGCAGAGTCGGTGGGGGCAGTGGGGGTTAGGGTTGTACGAGGAAGGTAAGGTGTTGGTCTCTAATTTTGTACAGGGATTATTATATTTTTATGTAAATTCCCTGGACAACTCTGGACCGTTAGATTGGCATAGACGAAAGGCTGAGATTGATTCACTATAAAACGATGCCGTTTTGGGCGTCTCTGGACCGGACTGGGTTGGGGTTTTGGGCTGGACCGGCGGGGATTGGGTTATGGATTGATTGGCCTCGAATTTGGTTCGGATCTGGGGAAGGACTCATTTGGGCTAACCTCAGCATTGGTCCAAATTGAGTATTTCCTAAGACTATATTTTCCCTTTTAATTCTTTTTATTTGTTTTCTTTTCTTTTACTTTTTTTTCTTATTTTTTGATTTTATTAAATATAAAATAAAAAATAAAAGACCCAAATTGACTCTAAAATTATACTAATTAAAATTCCAAAATTAACTAATTTCTAATTTAAAAGAAAACTTTAGAAAGTGGGAATGCAAAGCACCATTTTTTTGTTATTTTCCTTATTTTTGTAATATTAAAACGCATTATTTTTTATATTTTTTTTTTTGGAATTATATCAATTAAAATGCACACAAAAATTCAAACAAGACACAAAATTATGCAATTAATTCCTAAAATTCAAATAATAAAAGAAAAAATATCCTAATTCTAAGGCATTTTATAGGAGTAATTTAAGCATAGCAAAAATCACGTGCTTACAGCTGCCCCTCTTTGCTCGAAGACACGAAGGGTTTTCGGGCAAAGATAAATGAGCACCATGAAAGATTTTTGCCTGCTCAGCACTCCATGAGAAGCATTTTGAAAACAGTCTGACGGAACCCTGCTTCAAAGGTTGCCTACATATCCTTGGCTATAAAGAAATCAGGTCAGTGTAGTTCTGGAAGGTTTGGTAGCTGGGACTACCCGAAGCTGTGATTTCACTGCTGTTGCTGCTGCTACTACTTGCTTACCTCCTTATTACACCAAAAGGAAAATCAAAGCTAAGCTAGCTATGCCTATCAACTATGAGTTACAAGATTCCTATCTATAATTCTCTTGAAACTTGATCTTGAGTCTTAGCTGATTTTGTTGTGGACTTCGATCTAAATCTTGATGCTCGCAAGTTGTAGGTGTTTACTTCTTCATGAAGCATTGGGTCAAAATAGGATCGGCGGAGCTTGTGACTTTAATTAGATTTTGAGCAATCCGCACCCTTGCTTGCTTCACATTTGAGTTCATTTCTTTTTGTTCTTTTCTTGATTTTGGATTGAGACTCATTCCATCGGTTATCTAGCACCTTATGTATTGAGGTCGACCTGCTTAAGATACCAAAACAAACAAACGAACAAAATTTTCTGCTCCAGTTTTCACTAGGAAAATTTTGCGAGTTAGTTGTGACACATATCTATGCAATCAAATCAGGATTGTGTATCCTTATGCATAGATCCGAGTTATGCTGGGAAAATGACCGGGTTATGCCGGAAAAAGAAAAAAAAGGGTCCTCGATTTATGACGGGACGAAAATAAAAAGGCTTTTTGGGTTATTCCAGGGAGATCCTTGGGTTATGCCGGGATATAAAGAAAAAAGCCTCTTGGGTTATGCCAGGAGGATCCTCGGGTTATGCCAGGATTTAAGAAAGAAAAAAGCTCCCTGGGTTATGCCAGGGAGATCCTCAAGTTATGCCAGGATTTGGAAAGAAAAAGCCCCTTGGGTTATGCCAGGGGGATCCTCGGGTTATGCCGGGATTTGGAAAGAGAAAAGCCCTTTGGGTTATGCCAGGGGGATCCTCGGGTTATGAAGGGATTTGGAAAGAAAAAAGCTCCCTGGGTTATGCCAGGGAGATCCTTGGGTTATGCCGGGATTTGAAAAGAAAAAGCCCCTTGGGTTATGCCAGGGAGATCCTCGGGTTATGCCGGGATTTGGAAAGAAGAAGCTCCTTGGGTTATGCCAGGGAGATCCATGGGTCATGCCGGGATGGAAGGAAAAAAGCTCCCTGGGTTATGCCAGGGAGATCCTCGGGTTATGCCGGGATAGAAAGAAAAATCCCCATTGGGTTATGCCAGGTGGATCCTCGGGTTATGCCGGTATGGAAAGAAAAATCTCCTTGGGTTATGCCAGGGAGATCCTTGGGTTATGCCGGGATTTGGAAAGAAAAAGCCCCTTGGGTTATGCTAGGGGGATCCACGGGTTATGCCAGGATGGAAAGAAAAAATCTCCCTGGGTTATGCCAGGGAGATCCTCGGGTTATGCCGGGATTTGGAAAGAAAAAGCCCCTTGGGTTATGCTAGGGGAATCCACGGGTTATGCCGGGATGGAAAGAAAAAAGCTCCAGGGGTTATGCCAGGGAGATCCTCGGGTTATGCCGGGATATTTAAGGAATGGGATCCTATGCTACCATGATTTGTTTTTGTTTTGGGATTTTCATTTTTATTTCTTTTCTTCTTTTTCCTTATTTTCTTCTTTTTTATGTTTTCCTTTTTATTTAGAAAAACGCATGAAAGAGTTTGGAGAGGAACTTTCTTTTGGTTGATTCCGTGTTGCAAAGCTGTTTCTACGCTTACGCATTTCTTTTCCCCTTTTGGGTTGCACCTGCTTCTTGCACGATTGCTTTGATCGCACCTGTTTTCAATAAAGAACAATTTGTTAGTTTGAAACTGTGGTTGGTTTTGAGGCCTTGATCATTCCAATTGCTTGATCCCGACCCCATTTCCGTTGAGTACTTTGCTGCTTATTGGCTTTGAGGGTGAGTCCCTTTTCAACTCGACGGGATTCAACTTTTTTGGATTTCATGATGACTTGCCCATGTGGGCTCTGGCCCCTTTCACTTTTTCTGCTATTAAGACCTTGCCCTTGACTTTATTTCTTTTCAAACTTCTTTACTTTGAAAGCAATCAACCACCATGGTCAGTCGAGATTGGACTGACGCACCCGCTGAGGCTGGGTATTTTTCTTTGGCTTTTGCCAGGCAGAGCCCTGTGAAACCAGTCCTGCCACCTTTTCTTTGTAATATTTTCGGAATTAGAGTTAAACCGAAAGGTATTCAAAGAAAAAATATGCAAACATGCAAGCATATGAGTTTAAAGAGAAGCGTCCCTTCCGGAGGGAAAAGAAGGACTTATCTGGGGTGTGCATGCTGGCTTCACATGAATATGACATGCTTCTTGGACTAGATGCTCGACCCACACAAACTTTTCAGCTTCTTATGAACCCATTGATCCGCACTTCAAAATCGGGGGAACCTTGCCAGGACTCTTTTGGTGATGGGATGTCTTCTTTTCGGCCGACAGTGCCCTTTGCGGGTTTTCGCCAATCGACCTCTCTCATTTCTCTTCTCACCATCGCCCGATAGTGCTCTTTGCGAGTTTTCACTAAGCGGACTCTCTCATTTTTATTTTCTCTACTTGCCATCACCTTATGGTGCTCGGAGGTTTTTACCGATAAGGCTCTCTTATTTTATTTCTCTCAATTTGAATTGTATCAGATTCTAACAATGACGTTTTTTGCTTCCTTACTTTTGCCAATTGATCGGAAGGACTTGGACAAGGTCTTTGGGGTAAAAGGATTTTGGGTGGAACTACAACTTTGGAACCGTTTCGGCGGATTCATGGCCGAACCATCATATCATCTGCTCCAGTTTCAATTTTTGGGGAAATTGGGATTTTTTTTTTTGGTGTGACTGAACCTCAGGGAGAGGCTGCCTACATATCCTTTCGGAATAAAGTCAAACGTAGTTTAGGAAAATAATTTTTTGTTTTTGTTTTTGTTTTTATTTTTCTTTTCTCTTTCTTTTTCCTTTCCTCTTTATTTCTTTTCTTTTTCTTTTTCTTTTTCTTTTCTTTTTTTCTTTTTTTTTTGATAGTACTTCTGGGTTCCAAAGAGGGTGACCAAAAAAGCATAACCAGCTCAAAGGGTTTACGAAGGATTGATAGTGTTTGGGATAGTGGGAAGGAAAGCCTTCGTCATCTCAATTACACAAAAGCCATCGCCACATGAGGTCTAGACATAGTACCTTTTTACTACATCTGCATTGACTGCTGTTTCAGGATCATTTCCTTCAATGTCTCCCAGATACAGTGCTCCTCTCAGCAATATTTTCCAGATGATGTATGGACCCTTCCAATTAGGAGCGAATTTTCCTTTTGCTTCCTGGTGATGAGGGGGAATGCGTCTTAACACGAGTTGCCCCCTTCAAAATTCCTGGGACGCACTTTCTTGTTATAGGCGCGGGCTATTATTTTGTACCAACTACCTGGATGTGCCCTGAGTACACTCTTTTGTTGTAATGTATGGACCTTTCCAACCCGCGAACCAATTTTCCTTCAGTTGTTTCAATTCTATGTTTTATTTCCTCAAGGTTACCTTCTTTGCATTTTGACTTTTGATTCATGATTTCGAAATCTGACAGCGTTTTGGGATCTAGGCATGAAGTCTGCAAGCATGTCATGTTATTTAAAGTTGCATTATTAGAGCTAAAGAGAAGGAATGAAGGAGAGAAAAAAATAGCAAAATCAGAAAGAATAAAGAAAAATGAACGATGAAATATTGATTTCATTTCTTTGAATTTTAAAGATAACAGGGTTCAGATTTGGGAATTTAAAGACAAGAAACTACAAGAAACATCTGAGTTACACCCTGGAATAACTCGGGATGCAGAAAAAGTAGCAGGACGGGTCTACCGGGACTCCCGCATGATCGGGAATGGCATAGCCTTCCAGTTTTGAAGCTTGGCGCTTGGTCCCATGTATAACACCTCAACGGTGCTAGTGCCCTCTCCCGGCTGAACCATGTCTAATCATTTCTTTAGCCGCCATAATTGAAGCATTCGACAGGAAAGGTTGGGGGCAAGGATTTCCTTCTTCGTACTAACCCGCCACCATAATTTCAATAGCTTGGTACACAATGTGTTCACTTCCTTCCCTCGCTTCCAAACAGGGGGTAGATGGGTCCCGATAGATTGACTGTTCTTCTTCTCTATGGACCACAATTTCCTGATCTTCGTACTCGAATTTCACCATTTGGTGGAGGGTGGAAGGGCACAACTCCCGCAGCATGTATCCAGGGCCTTCCCAGAAGAAAATTGTAAGATGTATCCATGTCCAACACCTGGAAGGTTACCTCAAAATCCACCGGGCCTATAGTTAATATCAAATCAATTTCACCGATGGTATCCCTCTTAATGCCATCAAAAGCTCTAACACAAACATTATTAGGATGAATCCTTCCCGTCCTGATTTCCATTCGTTACAGTGTAGAGAGTGGGCAGATGTCAACCCCCAAGCCTCCATCCACCATGACTCGCTTGACATAGTAACCTTCACACTTGACAGTCAGATGTAAGGCTTTGTTGTGCACTGCGCCTTCGGGAGGCAAGTCATTTTTACTGAAGGAGAGTTGATTGACGGCGAAGAACCTTTCCGCCATCCTTTCAAGTTGTTCGACTGAAGTTTCAATTGGCACATACGCCTCATTCAAGGTTTTCGTAAGGATCTTCTGGTGTTCTGAGGATTTCGTCACTAATGATAGCAGGGACACTTGTTCAGGATATTTCCTCAATTGCTCCACTGTTTCATAATCGGGCATCTTCATTTGCTGGAAGAAAGCCTCTGCTTCCTCAGCACTCACTGGCTTCTTAGACGAAAAGCGCTTTCGTGTAGCATTTTTCACCTCTTGTATATTTGAATATTTTTCAATAGAGACTTTTCCTAGAAGTTCTCCTAAAATTTCCTTGCCCTTGTATGTAACCACCATTTGTCGGTAGTTCCATGGCACTACAGAAGGGTCGGTCATTGGCTTCTGTGGTACGTGTCCAATAACCACTGGCTCACTCAGCCGAGGCGGTTTAATTGTCCTCCGTACCACATAAGCTCCTTTCGGCACATACATTTGTGTCCCCTTTTTCACCTCAAACTTCTTTGGAGCGCTTAAAACCAGTGGTTTCTCTTGGCGACCTCGCGGAACATAAAGAACCCCGTTTTTAGGAGGCACTGTCTCTGCTTTTGTTTTAGTTTTCTTCTCAGGCTCAGTTTTGACAATTTTATTCTTCTTCTCCCCTTTTTCCTGCCTTGAGGCTGCCTTGGGTTTCCTTTCCGCATCAGCGATAGCAATTATGGCTTTCAAGGCTGGATCAAATTCCCGGTCTTCACAAATCATCCCAATTACCGGCCCGTTGTTGTGAGCGGGCAATAGATTATTGGTCACATTCGGGGCTTCTTCATCCCTCAATAATTTTCCATGTTCAATCAAATCTTCCAGCGCTTTCTTCAATGTCCAACAGTTGTCAATACTATGCCCCTCAACTCCTGAATGATAAGCACAACGGACGCCCCGTTGATAGGATAGAGATTCCGGGTTCTGCCTGTTTTAGGGAATAGGTTGCAGTAGATTCATCTGTACGAGCTTCGGGAACAAACTGGAGTACGGTTCACCAATCGGTGTAAAATTTGGTCGTCTGGGTGGTTCCCAAGCGCGAAAGTTATTTTGTGGTGGTCGGAGATTATATTGGTTTTGGTAAGGAGGCTGGTTTCTTTGGAATGGAGGTTGATTTTGGTTAGCTTGTGGTTGCGGTCGGCCGAAAGGTTGAGCATTCATGACCGCATAAGGTGGGGGAGCATACGCCATATCGGTGTGAGGATAGTAGTATTGAGGGGCTCTTTCAGAGAACACCGGTCTAGGAGCCCGGTATATCCTTCCTCTCGATGCCGTCATCACTGCTTCTTCTTTCTTTTTTCCTTTGGACATTCCTCCAGACCCGCCTTGGATAGCTTGGGAGGTTGCTTTTATGGCCGACTGGCTCAAGATTCTGCCCGTTTTCAGACCATTTTTAACCATTTCCCCGATTTTAATCGCCTATGCAAAAGGTTTGCCCATGGCTGACATCATATTCTGAAAGTAATATGCTTCTTGAGCTTGAAGGAAAATAGTGACCATCTCCACCTCATCCATTTGAGGCTTCACTCTTGATGCCTGTTCGCGCCACTTAATTGCATATTCTCGAAAACTTTCTGAGGGTTTCTTCTTTAGATTAGCCAAGGAGTTCCTGTCCGGCGCAATGTCTATATTGTACTGAAATTGCCTGACAAAGTCTCTGGCAAGGTCGTCCCAAATATGCCAACATGACACATCTTGGTCCATATACCACTCTGAGGCAATGTCAATTAAACTTTCTCCAAAATACGCCATCAACAATTCCTCTTTGCCACCGGCTCCCCTAACTGATTGCAATACTTCTTCAGGTGAGCAATGGGGTCACCGTGCCCGTCATACTTCTCAAATTTTGGTGTTTTGAACCCTGACGACAAGTGTACATGCGGGAACATACATAGGTCTGTATAGGAGACACTCTTTTGCTCGTTCAAGCCTTGCATATTTTTTAAGCTTTGCTCGAGGCTTCTCATTCTCTTTGCCATCTCATCCTGCTCTGAGGCTTTGGCGGTTTTGTCCTGCCCTGGTGTAAGCTCGTATGGTGGCTGCTGAGAGTAGGTATATTGAGGATAATGAGGAGGGTTAGCCTGAAAGACGGGATTTTGGAATGTGAAAACCGAGGGATCGAAAGAATGCTTGGGTAGCGATGGTTGTGTGGTTATGGAGCATGGTGGAGCCGTGAAGATGTTGGGAGCAGGTCCAGACGGGAACACCTGGGGGCAAACCTCAGAAGGTGTTCCGAAGAAATGAGTAGTTATAGTAGGTTGCCCCAAATGAGTGTTTGGGTGGCTGATGTGGACAGTGGTAACACCTCTAGATCTAGGGAATAACTCCGGGAATCCGGGGATGGTGCTTGGAGGTTCCTTTCCGTTGTTCCAGGCATCCCACATTTCCATCAATCGCAGGCGCAAGACCCGATTTTCTTCAGCTGTAAAGGACTCAGAGGCCGGGAGCCCCGAGATGGGGCTGTCTTCGGGTATGGGGATTGCAGGCAGAGTCATTTCAGACGACATCGCTG
>MU732134.1:11649-32732 GCA_026770625.1 Nicotiana glauca
AGATGATAAGCCTCGCCAAATAATAATACACAATTGCGGGGCCTTCAAATAAATTGCTATATAAATTTTAGATTTGGAAGGACCGTTTAGCGAATTTCACGGTCTTTCCCAAAACTAATAAATACGTAAGTGCTTTAGGCGTGATTTATAATAATATTACTTTCCAAATACGGGTGCACATCTATGTGACCCAAATCCAAATCTCAACGAAGTCGAAATGTGTTAAAAAACCACGGGCGTACTGGTACGGCGTGGTTCATAATACATTTTCACAACGTTACAATTCTTTTGTAACTCAACAATAAAAGAGGATTATTAACAAAAGCACATAAAAATGGAATATATATGAAGATCAGATAAAAAAACAAATACAACAGTTGAGCGACCGTGCTAGAACCACGAAATCCGGGAGAGGCTAACACCTTCTCCCGGGTTAATAGAATTCCTTATCCGGATTTCTGGTTCACAGACTGTTAACAGAGACATATTTTCCTCAGTTCGGGATTTAACCGGTGACTTGGGACACCATTAATCTCCCAAGTGGAGACTCTGAATAAATAATAATCAATCCCATTTTGACTGTCCTTTAATTGGAAAAACTCCTTTACTATGCCCTTCACGGGGTAATAGCGGTAAAAAGAAGGTGTGACAATATTCAGGCAGCACATCATTCAGGTTGGCAATAGTCCAAGGTAAAGGAAATTGAAGTACTTGAACTAACCAAAATCTGGAAAGTAGTAGAAATACCCCCAAGAAGGAAAACGTTGTCCAGTAAATGGGTATACAAAGTCAAATAACACATAGATGGGAGTATTGAGAGACTAGAGGATAGGTTGTTAATTTAAGGAGATATCCATCATGAGGGTATTTATATTAATGAGGCATTTTTGCTAGTTGTAAAATTAACCGCTATCAGTTATATTTTGGCAACATCAGTTAAGAAGGAATGTGCTATTTACCAATTGGATGTGAATAATGTATTTTTATATGGTTTTCTAAATGAAGAGGTTCATATGAAATTCTGAGCTAGGATTACTCCTTGTTCTCCTACACATATTTGTAGATTGAAGAAGTCCCTTTATGGGATTCGTCATGCATCTAGATAGTAGTATTCTGAACTCACCACTGAATTTCAAAGGATTCACAATTCCTAAATAATTACTCTTTTTTTAAAGAAATTGAATCTTCTATTTCTATTATTGTTGTCTATGTGGACGATATATTATTAACATGGAATGACAATGAAGAATTACATGCATTAAAGGAGTTTTTAATTAGATTAAGGATTCTGAATTAAAGATCTTGGGTACATATTTATTTTCCAGGAATGAAAGTTATTCGTGAACCACAAGGTTTGATTCTCTGTTTACCGTAAAAATGGTAATAACAATTAAATTTATTAATGTGATTCTAAAAATACGTGATCTATTTTTATGCCAGTTGCTTAAGTAGGTGATGTTATGTGTATGAAGTATAGAGACGAAATAAGAGCTAAAATGAGGTGATAATCAAACCGAGAGGCTGACAATCGAGGCCTCGAGCTTGTCGATATGGGGCTTCGAGGTCGATCCAGGCGATCAAGGTAGGGCTAATAGTTATGTCAGAATTAATAAAGGGCTCTTTATGGTCAATGATAAGCAATAAATGATGAACGAGTATGAAGATAATAAATGAAAGGAATAATAACAAGAATGTACTTTCGAAAGCAGAGAGAATGTTCTTCATATATTCGTGTGAAGTAACTGGAGAAACAGAGGGAGCTACATAATGACAAGGATCCCCTTTGTATAGGAGGGGAATCCCAACGAAGTTCAAGAGGCATTAATTACAAAGATAGGGAGACGGGACAACTACATGATGCCCCGACTCAGATTTAGAGTAGACCAGCAGACTTTGTCAGTCCTAGGCGTGTGCCTTTGGAACCCATCATTTCCACATCATCGTGATTAATGCTACCGTGAGGTCGAGCGTCGGCAATCCTCGAGGGAGGCTGGTCGACCATGTCCTCGAGCCTTCGGAGTGACCTTTCGAAGCTCTTTAATGATAAAAAATTGGACCCTTTGATTTTATCCATATATAGATAGTCCCCACGTTTCTGAGAACGGAGCGATAGGAAATGATTTTTATATCCAACTCTTCGGTCTTCCCGTGATTACGTCCTACTAATGATATCGACTTGAGACGCGAGCCTTCATAATAACCGGGATGTAGCATGGACTTGTCTTTTCAGCGCTATTCAAAGCACTGCCATTCCCGTGCCCCAAAGAGACAGTACTGTCGTTGATTCAATTTTCAATAATGCATTGATTGTGCCTGCCAATCTGTATTCCAAAGGCACTGATGGCCACATTATCACCCCCTCTAAATGGGGGTCTTCCGACAATATCTCTTTATCTAAGTGCCTTTTTACATCTTTCCATCCCCTTCTTCTTACTATTCTCTTCCATTGATATCAGCCATGCTTGGGGTCTATGGCCTCAAGGTTATACAACATCGTTCTTACTAGCCGTGCCATGTCCTTTTGCCCAAGCTTTCCCTTACTGAGCGAGATCTTGTTGTTTTGTCTTTGTTGTGCTTACAACTACCATTGATGTTGCCATTGGCTTGAGGTGATTAGATAGAGGTACCAATCTTTTCCAAATCAGGAGGACGTTTGGGCTCCATACAACTGCTCAGGAGAGCGTTCGGATTATATACCGCTGCTCACTCCCCTACCCTGGCCTGGTGTGGCACTTCATCCCTCGGGTTTCCCAAAGGGTAAAATGGAAAAACCAGCCATTATAATTGCTTGGCACAACGTCCTAGAAGGTAGGCTCGGAGCGGCCGTGTAAGTAGCATTGATGCCCGCCGAATCTTCAACCTTTGTCTTCGGCGGGCTATGTCTCTATTTTCTGCCTCTTCTGCCTCACTTTCCCCCTCTTCATCTGACCCTCTTTCTCTTTTTCATCTTCTCCCTTGGGGGTATTATCCCATGGGATTGAGATCGGAACCTAGAGGAGGTTGCGGTCAAAGACACTGCCGTCGAGGATGCATGCTCAAGGAGATGGTTCTCAGAGATGCTGCTACCAAAGATAGACCTTCGAGAGTAGACTAGGTTCTAGGCTTTTACCATATGTGTACCGTTTCACTTCTTCGTTTCTTTGTAAGGACCCATCATAGGCTTTTGTAACCATGTGTAAGGACCCTACGTGGGCTATTGTATTGGAATGTTCATGAATACAAAAGTGCTTCTTTGATTTTGTCTTTAGTACTTGCTATTTTTCCATTTGTTTGTGATTTACAGAAATCTTGAATGCATGATCCTAGCGGCTGTTGTCGATATCGGCCCAAAGTGGGAGTGTATTTCTCTGACCTTTGGTTGTTTAGTAACCATTTGCCTTTGCTCAGATTGGACCGCTAGATTCGGGTCGTCAAAAACCTTACTTCGGGTTCAATGAGGATAATACTTTGAACCTTCACACTTTTGAGAACGGTCTTTAGGCCCTGCAATACTCTTCAAGGAAAACTCGTTCGGGAGCCCTAGGATTGGGTCTGCCTTTAAGCTCTCGAGGGCAGTCTCCGTGCAGGGTTCGTTCAAACTCGAGCCGCTCGGAAACCTTCTTTGAATTTAGCATAGGTATCCCTAACGCATCGTAGGTAGATTACAAACAAGGTTTTACCCGAACATGAATGGTACCCCGTGGTCAAGCTCATACGAGTGGAGTCCAAATGCTTATTTATTTGGAGTTTAACTTCTTCTTGGTGGAGATCCTCGAGGTCAGGTACCACCTCGGGGTTGGCAATAATATTGTCGGCTACATGGAGCCCATCTTCTCTTTGATGGAGGTCCTCGAGGTCGGGTACCACCTCGGGACTAGCGAAGATGTCGTTATCTTCCTAGAGCCTAACTTTCTTATTGGTGGAGATCCTCGAGGTCAGATACCACCTTGGGATTTGCAATAATGTTGTAAGATTCCTGAAGCCTAACTTCTCTTGATGGATATTATCGAGGTCGGGTACCACCTCAAGATTGGCGATGATGTTGTTGGATTTTTAGGCAGGCGGGTCTTTGCCGCTTTTCCCATATATAGGGTTTTTGGAGCCCCTTTTGAGATCCCATTATTTCAAGTGGTTGCTTTTCTTTTCTGTGTTGAACATTTCGTTATTTTAGTATTGGCGTACTTGCACAAATTTCTGCTCTAGCTCTCCGATTTTGCCACCTCCATAGCCATTACATCGAGTTCTGCTCGGCAGAGAGGGAAGAACTCTACCTTCGATATTTTGGACCAACGAGATAGTACCCGAAGATTGATTCTTCGATAAGAGAAGAACACCTTGGATTAGTGAGAAAATACTATGGCTGGGGCGAGAAAGCAGTGTTGCAGATACTTTCCCTTGATGAGGGCATCACAGATCGTGTCGATGGATTCTTGAATATGTATACATATCCCTTCACACTGGGCCCCCTTGATAGGCTTGAGCTAAACTTCTGTTTGAAGTATCGAGTTACTTTAGCGTAGATCCATCCGTCATTTTGGCGGATAGTGTTGATGATGAGATTTTTCACGTAGAAGGTCGAGATTAACTTCACGCTCAGTCATCTCATCAGGCTGTACCGTTCCTTTCATCATCGGGGCCTATTAACCTTGCGATGTGGGTCGACCACACCCTTCGTCTTCGATGATGAGAAGGATGGGGATCGAGAGTGTATGAGTTGATTCGTCCGAGTCGGGATGGCTAACATTATCCCTATAGAACTTATGCCATTTCCTGAAGAATAGAATTATACATGTAAATTGCACATTCCGTACCTTCTAAGTTTTGCTTGTAGCGAAGGCTGATATTGTGACCATGCCATAAACGGTAAAAGCCTTTTTAGGATGATGGTGCTCAAAGCAGGGCTAGGCCGGACATGGGTTCCATGACAGAAACATCATTCGAGCCTTCCGTGCACGTTTCCGGTTCTAAAAAGGTGGTTTATTTGTTGCCACTACCTACTCATTCTGCTAATAGTGCTTCGGGGGATACTATAGACTCGGGGTCATCCATTTCGAGCGACCGTGTCTCGACCGGAGTCAATTATTTTAGAGCCGAGGGACCTAGGTTAATGGATGCACGCCCGGCCTTCAAGAAAGCCCGACTGCTTCACTTCGTGGTGAGTATCGACATAGGGACTTTGAACTTCATGCCTTGCCTTTCTTATTGGGTTTTTCTTTTGCAAGACTTTCACAAACATAATTCTGGGCTGTTTTGTCATGAAGCCTCGCTGCGGAATGCTCTGGATAAGAAGAAATTCCTTAGGCTCCTTTGCGATGAAAAGGAAGCTGAGGTGGACTATTTTCCATATTAGGCGAGCCGGAGCTTGAATTTATAAGACCTTTTTGGAGGAGCAAGTAACTTTACACCCCAGGTGAGTATTCTCCCCACCTCCTAGCTTCTAAGGCTAATACTTTATTTATTTTAGTTGCAAAAAAGGACGGAGGCCCTAGAGCATCTTCTAGATGAAACCGGTTGAGCCGAGAGTGAACGTGATGAGTTAAGAGCTCTGGCGGAGGTTCAGACTTTAGAGGAGAGGGATGACCTGGCTAAAGTTCCAGGCCTCGAGGCCCAACTCCGCTTAGCCTGTGACAATGCTTCGGCTCAAGCGGACGCGATTTCAAAGCTGGAATCCGAACTTTCGAAAGTAAGGGTTGAGATCGTTGATGCTCGAGCTGAAGCTGTAATGAGACTAAGACTGACCAAGAGATGATGATCCACCTAAAGGATGTTGCTGATAATCAAGCTGAGTTGATAAGGATCCTCGATTATGACGGGAGGATAAAAGAATATTCTGGTTGCAAGTCTCGAAGGAAGATTCGCCAGGAGATCTGTGCCAGGGGATTTGTTCTGTCAGAAGAGTTAACGCAAGCGAGGGCAGATGAGCGTGATGCACGGTCACTTTTACCTGACATTGGGGAAAGCGAAGATGATGTCGGCGGGCCGTAGCTCCTAGGGGGAGCATAGATGTTTTCCATCTGTATCTAGTGTTTTCAATGCATGTTTCTAGATGTAGATTGCGTTTTTTGTATATGTGCATAATGAAACCCTTGTGTCTTTACTTATTCCGAATCTCTTTTTGTCTCGAATTTGGCCAGGCGAACTGGTCTTTGATTTGGTTTAGATTCGTGATACATCCCTAGGGCTCATTAAGCTGGCGATAATGGCTCTTTATTCTTCGGTCAAAGTAACCATTCAGTGTAAGTTGGCCTTTAAGTTCTTATGCTTTTTGACTTGGGGCATTTTTAGGTAACTATTTTGGGTTCAATCTCTGAATCGGGTTATGATTCGAGCTCATTCGACCCTCAAGTTTTCAAATTTGCATGGGCTCACGACAATGGCTCTTACTCCTTCGGTCAAAACGACCTTTTATGTGGTCTTTAATTTCCCCTTGTTAAGGACTTTTACTATGATTTTTGCCCATCTCTTTGACTGTTCGAGAAGAACCTCGATTACGAGCCATTTTATGGCGATGATCGAGAACCTCGGGAGGTTTGGCTTAGAGGCTGAGTAGCTCGAAGCCTCAGATTAAAATCTGACATGGTTGAAGATTTTTTGCCTATGCCGAGGGTAGACTGTTTAACTGATTCTTTTTGAACTAGATTCGAAGTAATTGAAGGCCTGTGATTTTATAGCGACGGTCAGGCATCCTCGAGTCGCATTAGTATGGCTGGTACAGCCTTATGACAGTAGTCATTTGTGCTTGGCTGGGCTATTTTTGATCCCAAGTGAAGTAGTTTGGGTGAGGATATGCCTTTTTAGGGTTCTTACAAGTTCGATAAATAGCCTAAACTTTGAGATCGGGTTTATTCCTTTAGCAAGGTCTTACAAAATTTTCATGTCGTTAAGGTCATATAATTTTTAGATACTTGGTACAAGTATGGTTCATGCCTTGATTGAGGTCTTACAAATGTTGTTGTTGCCTTATGTCGGTCTTACGAGACCAAGTCTTCCCACTCGGGGTCTTATGGCCTCGGGTTTTTTAATGAATGGTGCTTGGCGACAGTTCCCAAGTTAACGAGGGCCTCCTGGATGGGGAGCCATTTACATGTAAGTTTGTTGTTTCCTCATTGAAGTCTTATGACTTTGGCAATTTCGGCCCTGAGGTCATACGATTTTTGAAATTTTGACTACTATCCCCGAGTGTTCGGGATAATTTCGGCCTTGGAGTCATTTAATGATTTTTGCATTGCCTCTTTGAGGGCTTATGAGCCTAGAGTGCCGACCCGGAGGTTGTTTGGAAATTGATTTGTTGATGTCAGTCCCTGAGTGTTCAGGATGCTTTGACAAAGGAATTGTATTTTGCGAAAATGTTCAGTTTCTTTTGGAGTGTGAAATTCTCCGAAAAAGGGTATTCTTCGATTACTTGGTACAAGTATACATATTCTTGCTGTTGGGGGACTGACTATACGGACACAGCTCGCTCGACCGTTTGGCCTGGTACATCATTTTCCTATAGGGACCCCATTTGGTGTTTCTTGGTTTTTCTGATGAACGGCCTTCCGGGGGATGCCCCGCAGTGTTCAAGATTGATTGCAAAATAAGCCTTGAATACTTGTTGAGCCTTCCGTAGGTAGCATGTGTATGTTTCCTCATTAAAAACCTTGCCGGTAAAAACCCTTGTCTGGATAAAAACTTGGTCGAAGAAAAAGAGTGCAACAGATATTTTAAAACCTTAAGGTCTTCGAGCCGGATCAGCGTCTCAGCCGCTTTGATCAGGCGCCTGCATAAGAGTTAGTGCAAAATATAAAATGAAAAACGGAGATGGTGATACCTTAGCGGAGGATTTTCCAGCGGTGTTACGAGGTCTGATATGTCTCAGTCGCTTGCGATAAGGACACGGTATGGTCCTATGTTTTGTTAAATTGGGCTTATCCGAAGATGTAGTTTGATTATCCTTTGGTTCTTTCACGAGGGAGGTATCGGTGATGGTGTCACATCGTGCACGACGAACATTTCCTGCACAGCATGCTGTTCCCTGTAGATGGTTTAAATCCCATCCTTTGTCAGGAATTTCATCATTTGGTAGAGAGTGGATGGTACTCCTATCATGTAGTGTATCTGTGGTTTCCTGAACAAGGCGTTGTACCTTATGTCTCCTTCGATGACATGAAATTTGACTCTAGGTCGTGCCGATCACGTTGACCGGGAGGGTGATTTTTCCTTTTATCGTTTTGTATGCCATGTTGAATCCGTTGAGGACTCGAGTGGTGGGAACGATTTGGTAAAGTATTCTGAGCCGCTGTATTACCCTTGACCTGATAATGTTGGCCTAGCTACCTGGATCCACGAGTACATATTTTACTTGAAATGTATTTACGAGGAAAGAGATTACCAGTACGTCGTTGTGAGGTTAAGACAAGGTCTTAGTTTCCTCTTCGCTGAACGTCAGGGCATCCTCGAGTATGTACCCTCGAGTTCAATTTTCTCTAGTGATAGATATTTTTTTCCTTCTCATCACGGGTTCTTGCGGGCCGTCAATGCCTCCGAAGATCATGTGGATGACATGTTGCGGCTTGTTCATTTCATTCTTCTTGGTAGCCTCTCTTTATCAAAATTGGTTCTTGGCCCGATCACATAGGAATTCTTGGAGATGACCCTTGTTGAGTAGTCTGGCTACTTGCTCTCCGAGCTGGTGGCAATCTTTGGTCCTGTTGCTATGTGTGTTGTGAAATTCACATATTAAGTTATGATTCCTTTGTAAAGGATCCGACTGCACAGGCTTGGGCCACTTGGGGTCTTTTATTGGGCGAAGAAAATATCCAATATATCGACATTGAATTTGTACTCTGACAGGCGATGCGCCTCTACTGGTCCTGTGTTCCTATTAAACTTGGCTTTGTTGATGAGTCCCCGAGGATTCCGTCCTCAGTCTATCCTTCGGTCATTTAGAGGCGGGTTACGCCTTGGGGCGTTCCTTCGGTCTTTGATGTATGGATGATATCTTTCTTTGTTTGGCTTTGGCTTCTTCGCCGGGAGTCTGCTTGGGTATACCTAGCTCGAGGGGGCTCCCAGCTAATCATCCTCGACACTTATTTTTTACTAGTATACGTTATGAACATCCGACCAAGTGACGGTGGGGTACTCAACCATATTATATTTCAACTGCTTCGAAGCTACCGAGCTTTGCTCGTTCAGACCATGAGTAAAGGCTTGTACCGCTCAGTTATCGGAGACCACTGGTAGTTCCATTATTTCCATTTGAAAGCGAGACACAAATTCTCGCAGCATCTCGTTCTCCCTTTGCTTGATTTTGAAGACGTCGGATTTCATGGTGGCCACCTTGATAGCCCTGGCATGTGCCTTTATGAAGGAATCCACCAACATGGCAAATGAGTCTATAGAGTTTGGGGCCAAGTTATGATACCACATCATCGCCCTTTTAGAAAGTGTTTCTAAAAATATTTTCAGCAGGACGCACTTGATCTCGTCGTCCTTCATGTCGTTGCCCTTTATTACACAGGTGTAAGCGGTAACGTGTTCGTTAGGGTCCAAGGTACTATTGTATTTCGGAAGATCTGGCATTTTGAGCTTTTTTGGAATGGGTTTTGGGGCCGCTTTGTGTGGGAACGGCTTCTGCACGAACTTCTTTGAGTCTACGCCCTTCAAGATTGGGGGCGCTCTTGGAATTTGGTCGACCCTGGAGTTGTAAATCTCGACCTTCTTATCGTTGGCTTCTATCATTTTCTCTCCCGATTCGATCCTTCTAGTGAGGTATTCAAGCATCTTTAAGATGGTTGGATCGGCTATCGACCCATGATTGCTCGACCTTTTCGATACCTGTTCGGTCGGGGGATCTGTCCCCGATGCTACTGTGCTAGGAGTTTTCTAGTGACTTTGTAGCTGAGTAATAGCCAACTGTTGTGCCTGAAACATTTGAAAAATAACATGGAGGCTAACTTTTCGTTCTTCCCGAGCTGGGTTTTTTGGGCTTCCTATTGGTTGCCTCGGTGTATGCTCCTACTAGTGTGGGAGCTTATTTCAACGTGTCAAGCGTCGCGTGATACTTCGTCCACCGGAATCGGTCCTGGTGGGTTCTCAACGTTTTGTGATGGTTTACCAACACCTATAACATCCACACCATTCTCTTTGTGGTTCTTAATAATGTTTTTCACTGAATCAGACATTATGACCTAATCTTTGGACAAGAAAAAGCGTGAAAGATAACTTGTGTTGTGTAACTTAACCAACAAGAAAATAATCACTATTATTTTTATCCCCACGGTTTCTGTGTTTACTGTGAAAAAAGCAATAACAATTAAATTTGTTGATGGGATTCTTAAAATACGTGATCTATTTTTATGATAGTTACTTAAGCAGGTGATGCTATGTGTATGAAGTTTAGAGACGAAATAAGAGCTAAGAATGAGGTGATAATCAAACCGAGTGGATGACAATCGAGGCCTCGAACTTGTCGATATGGGGCTTCGAGGTCGATCTAGTAGCTCGATAATGAGCTATCAAGGGAGATCGGGGTAGGACTAACAGTTATGTCATAATTAATAAGGGCTCTTTACAGCCAATGATAAGCAATAAATGATGAACGAGTATGAAGATAATAAATGAAAGTAATAATAACAAGAATGTATGTTTGAAAGCAAAGAGAATGTTTTTATATATTCGTGTGGAGTAAGCAACAGAGAGAGCTACATAATGACAAAGATCCCCGTTATATAGGAGGGGAATCCAAACAAAGTACAATATGCATTAATTGCAAAGATAGGGAGACGGGATAACTACATGACGCCCCAGCTCAGATTTAGAGTAGTCCAGCAGACTTTATCAGTCCTAGGCGTGTGCCTTGGGAACCTCCCATTTCCACCATCACCATGATCAATGCTACCGTGAGGTCGAGCGTCGACGATCCTCGAGGGATGGAGCTCGACCATGGCCTCGAGCCTTCGGGGTGACTTTCTGAAGTGCTTTAACGATGAAAAATTGGACCCTCCGATTTTATCCATATACATTCTCTCTCAAAGAAAATTTACGCTGGATCTTTTGAAGGATTTTGAATTTTTGCATCTTAGCCATGTCCTTTATCCTATTCATCTGATAATAAAATTGCATGCCAAGACGAGTGATCCATTTTCAGCTTCGATCATATACAAATACCTCCTAGGGAAACTCAACTATCTTACTTACACCAGACCGGATCTGTCTTTCACATTTCAATATTTGAGTCAGTATATGCACGATCCCCATAAATATTATCCTGTTGCAACACCTCAAATTCTTTGTTACTTATTGAGAGACCTTGGTCTTGGTCTTTTTATGTCTTATTCTTCTTTATCATTTGAACTTCTAGCCTTTTTCTAATTCAGATTATGGATCCTTCCCAGATTCATGTAGATCTGTCAGTGGATACTATATTTTACTTGGTTCTTCTTCAATTTCATGAAAATCGAAGATTCATACCTCGATTCACTCAGTGATTAGGAGTTGAGTCCTATTTGTTATGTGGTAATTGTAGAGTACGACGTATAGGCATGGTGACGAGTACCTATATGTTGGTGTCTAGCATGACCGTGAGTCTTTAAATTGTGAATATCTTGATTTTGTAGTATCTTTCATGCCCTGGTGATGATTCCTATTTGTTGTGAAAAGTTTGTGGAAGGAAATTGTGACCTTTGAAAATTGAGGAGCATTGGCTCAAGTTATATTACAAATTGTGAAAGATATGAGATGATATAACCCTTTGGAGCATTGGCTCAAGTGGTAAAGTGAGTTATGTAATAAAAGTGGAAGAAAGAGAAAGAGTTATTAAATTGTTACCTTGCCGGTATATTGTTGCTTTGTTGATTATCTCCCTTGTCGGGATGTTGAGATTATTGATGTTGTACCCTTGCCTGGATTTAATTGTTTAATTGTGTTCCCTTGCCGGAATTTATATTATTATTTTGTTTATTCCCTTGCCCCTTTGTTTGTGATTATTTTTTGGGTGAGGAAAAGTGTTAAAGCACGAAGGGTGATGTCGTGCATTGTTTGTTGTTGTGAGGAAAGAGTGTAAAGCACGAAGGGTGATGTCGTGCCGCATGATGTACCGTTTTGTGCCGATTATATTGATTATATGTGAGGAAAGAGAGTAAAAGCACGAAGGGTGACGCCGCGCACATTTTATCATATAATTGCTTTGGTGAGGAAAGAGAGTAAAAGCACGAAGGGTGATGCCATGCACGTTTTTATTATATTATTGCTTGGTGAGGACGACTCTAAAGGGGAAGGCCAAGCTAACTGTTATACTTTTTTGGGTGTGAGGGAGGCGGTTAAATCATACACAATCATCACACGTATTTTTCTGATTTGTCATAGTGATGTAGCAGTCTTATTTGATCCAGGTTCCACTTACTCATATGTATCATCTTTCTTTGCTCAGTATTTGGGAATATCGCATGATTCTTTCAGTTCTCTTATTTATGTGCCCACGCCTATGGGAGAGTCTATTATTTTTTACCGTGTGTATCGGTCTTATTTAGTTTTTATTGGTGGTTTTGAGACTAAAGTTGATCTATTGTTTCCCAGTATGGTAGACTTTGATATTATCCTGGGCATGGACTAGTTGCCACCTTGTGTTGACATTCTTGATTGACATGCCAAGATGGTAACATTGGCTAGGGGTAATTCAGATTAGGTTCCTAGCAGGGTTGTGTCATTCCTTAAGGCATATCAGATGGTTCATAAGGGGCCTTATGCATACCTTGCCTTTGAAAGAGATGTTAGTGTTGATACTCCTACCATTGAGTCAGTTTTGATAGTGAGAGACTATCCAGATATAATTTCGATAGGTCTTCCAGGCATGGCGCCCAATGGAGATATCGCTTTTGGTATTGACTTGTTGTCGGGCACTCAGTCAATATCCATTCCACCATATCGTATGGCCCTATCGGAGTTGACGGAGTTGAACGAGCAATTGCACGAGTTGATTGATAAGGGTTTCATCAGGCCTAGTGTGTTGCCTTGGGAGCGCTCCGGTTGTCTTTGTAAAGAAGAAGGATGACTCTATGCGCATGTGTATTGATTATCAGCAGTTGAACAAGGTTACAGTGAAGAACATGTACCTATTTTCATGCACTTATGATTTATTTGATCAGCTACAGGGTGCCAGAGTGTTCTCAAAGATTTATTTTCGGTCAGGGTATCATCAGCTAAAGATCCGGGATAAGGATATCCCGAAGACTGCTTTCAGGACTCGATATGGTCACTACAAGTTACTTGTGATGTCATTTGGGCTGACCAACACCACATCAGCATTGATGTACCTGATGAACAATGTATTTTATCCATATCTTAATGTATTCATCATTATGTTTATTAACGACGTCTTAGTGTACTCCCGCAGTTAGAAAGATCATGAGCAGCATTTGAGGATCGTGCTTCAGACCTTGAGAGAGAATAAATTGTATGCAAAATTTTCTAAGTGTGAATTCTTGCTTGATTCAATGGCATGTTTGGGTCATGTGGTGTCAAGTGAGGGGATTAAAGTAGATCCGAAGAAGATTGAAGTTGTGCAAAGCTGGCCCAAAACGTCTTCAGCTACTCAGATCCAGAGTTTTTTTTGGTTTGGTCAGGTATTATCGTCTCTTCATGGAGGGTTTCTCATATATTGTTGCACCTATGACCAGATTGACCCGAAAGGGTGATCCTTTTAGATGGTTCGAGGAGTGTGAGGAGAGCTTTCAAAATCTCAAGGCAACTTTGACTACAGCGCCAGTGTTAGTATTGCCTACGGGTTCGGGGTCTTACAACGTGTAATGTAATGCATCATGTGTTGTCCTTGGTGTGGTGTTTATGTAAGAAGGTAGGTTGATTGCCTACGTGTCTCGGCAATTGAAGGTCCATGAGAAGAATTATCTGGCCCACGACTTAGAATTAGCAACTATTCTTCATGCGTTGATGATTTGGCAGCACTATTTGTCTGGTGTCCCTTGTGAGGTCTATACCGACCAACAGAGTCTCCATCATCTGTTCAAATAGATAGATCTTAACTTGCAGCATCAGAGATGGTCAAGATCATATGAGTTAGAAATGGTCATGTAAAACTAGTCTCACTATAATATTGTATGTACTCCATAGGAAAGTGGCACCTACCGTGGATAATGAACGGGAAGGAAAATCAAAAGTAATATTCAAGATCATATGAGTTGCACGAAAATTTTGACATGCATGGGAACTAAGATAAGCTATGTATGCAAGCAACAAGGGGGCAGAAAGACCATGAAAAGTAATAGCGTACATTTAAAGAAAGCAGATAAAGAACGAAAGAAATTATTCGATCAATGATCCCGAGTTAGTTCCGTTATGAACGCACTTAAGATTTCAGAGTATTATGCATGCAACATATATGTTGACAATCATACAGCCGTAGAAGACTCTGGAATAAGTTAAAAGAAAAAAATTGAGTCTCAGTCATAGACAAAGGACTAAATTGTTAGAAGATTGTATCATGGATATTCCATACCACCCATGAAAGGATAAAGTAATAACTAATACCAGGAGCCGCAGATCGGAAGATAGTTGCTTACTACATAAAGGCTGATCAAAAGGAATTAAAGAGTAACATCAACCAAGTAAATCAGGAGTCTGATTATTGGAACCAGACTATTATAGAAATCGTGATTGAGAACATTGTAGGATGACCCTTAATATCAGAAGTACAAGAGAGATAGTACAACAACCATATTCTGTAATGGCCCTACAATAAAGCCATTTAGAAGAGTACCAACCTAATAAGAAGTCGGTACGTAGCTCCCATCAGATTGTATATGCACTAGAGGTGCAAGTATTATAATAGAGCTTCAAGCTGTGGATGTAAATTATACCTACGTGGAAGGGAGGTCGTGAAAGAAATAGAAGATGTGATACGATATTTTAATATTAGTAAGGTAAAGGTGAACAGGGTACGAGATACTCAAATGCAGAAGGTTGTGAATAGTCCATATTTCGGATAGAAGGCTAGAAGCGTTGGGATTTAGTATCCAGGAATGGTAGCGGCATCGTCAGTGACATATCTTCCAGCCTATGGTTTATAGGTATCGAGAGGTCTAGTTAAGAGAGTCAAGAAAAGTTAGAGACGATGTGATGTCTCACTTGATGTTCCAGAATAACATAAGGAATCTATTGTACAATCAAGTTGAATGAAGTATGTGAGTAGTATAAATAGAAATGTGTAGGTCACAATCTAAAGTATGGTATAGCAATAAGGTTTTAGGAAGATAAGAGTAAGGATAAGAAAAGGCGAGTAAGAAGGTGACTAGAATGGATAAGTCCTTAGGATTAAGCCTATGAAAACAAGAGAGCTGATGGTTTACCTAAGTTATAGAAAGCTCAGTATAGCTTGAATGAACTTAAAGGAGTCTAAGACCAATAGAATTTAGGAGAGATGGAATGTTGCCCTGATAGTAGAATGAGGATGTAATTGTGATAGGTAAAGGATGACGTTTGGGCCTTCGATTAAGTAACGAAAAGGATTTCATGAATTACACAAGATTAAAATACCCACGTAAGGTGAATTACATTAGGATGTTATGAAATACGGTTATTAAAGTATAGTATCGCCCCTAGGTGGAGTAGGCAAGTCACTTCAGATATCCCTTGAAGAGACGTAATCCTAGTGACAATGTATTACGTAAGAGGTTTCAAGTTATCAGTAGCAGATTGCAGAATAACATTGAGGTGAATCAATAATAGATGGATAAAAGTTACAAAGTATGAGATAAGAATAGGCCATCATTCTTAAGATAAACAGTAATGAAGAAGCATTAAAGGACTTAGATTTATACATATAGGATAATCAACTAGAGTAACCTAGAGTTTGGTAGCAGACCTCAGTAATGATAAATCAAAGTAAGAGTTATGGTATAGTATGACCAACCTAGATGCAGTAAAGTCATGTGGATAGATAACTAGGTCTATGACATAAGATATAGCAATATTCATGAGTTCGACAAAGTACCGAGCGAAGAACTTCAGTATACCTATAGATTCCACGAGGGTCATATTCTCAAGCTATGTATATATTTACAAAGTGAGGCCTAGAGATTGGCTAAAAACTGGAGGAAAAGGGACAGAAGAGCCGTATAGGCGCACTTACAAGTTCAGAGTCATACTGTTGACATCTAATTTTTTCCTATGTATTTTTTATACTTTAAAATAGCATGTGTATGCATATATAAGCATACCCAAGAGTCTTGGTATTTTTCCCTAATTTTTAAATATTTTAAAATCAATTTATTGTCGATTTCTAGCAGTACAAAATTCACTAATTATTCCCAAAATTATTATTTTGGTGAATAATTTATTTCTATTCTCATATTTACACTAAAATATAATTAAGGTGATTTTTGTATAATTTTACAAATTTATTTGGTATTTTTAAAGCTAAATTGCATATAATTGTAAGTATAGCCTATTTTACTATTACTAGCATTTTATGATTATAAAATTATTTCTAGTATTTTTGGATTAGTATTTCTATATTATTAATTTTTTCAGTGCTTTTAAGATATTTTTAAAATCATTATTACTATTTTATCAAAATAAAAAGGGGAAATTGGCTATTTAACATCTAGCCCATTTCTATTTCAATTATAGCCTCAATTATTTTCAATTTTAACCTCAATTTAACCCCCAATTCTCCCCCAAATTGAAACCTACCCAATTCCTAAATTACCCAACCCCTGACCCGATCTTAAAACCCACCCGGCTCCCCTTTAATCCTGGTCGTTGATCATTTTGATCAACGGCCGTAATTCTTACTTCCCTTTTTAATTCTCATAACTCCCTTACCCTAATTCATTCTATCTGAGGTACCGCCTTGAAATTCTCTTCGTCTCCCAAACCCTCTCCAAAACCCTAATCATCTCCCACTTGTTTCTACCTTGTTTCTACCGGAATCCATGGCATTCCAGGCCATGGAAGGCCTGTACTCACTCTCTCTCTCACCCTTAAACCTAAGCTGCTTAAGGTTCTGGAGCACGACCTCAATGGCTCTCTTTAGATCTTTCTCAGATCTGTAGATCTATGGCCTTTCCGGCCATTATTCTGGCGTGTTCAAGCAATATGAGTCTTTTCGACTCAGGATCCGATTTTCCTCAAGACCTTTCTTATTCTAGTGTTTTCTCTGCAACTCTAAGCAGTCTAAGATTCTATACTTGTTTATTTCTTTCAGATCTATGTCATTCTTGAACGTTATTTGACGTTTTAAGGGTTTTCCCCAAATTTCCTCTTTAAAATCGTTCAATTTTAATTCTTAGGGTTTCTGAAAAATGATTTCTTCAAATATTTCTCTGATCCTTCCTGTTCTTTATTTATGTATGTCTTTATGCTCGTGTGTTTTCTTCTTATTACGCATGAGTTTGCTCTCTTGTTCGTGTTCTAATAGGCAAGACTTTTCTATCTTTTGTTGTTAATCTTATGCTCGCACATTAATTTGTGTTGTTTTCCTCACTTTTTACTATATGTGTTTATGTTTGAATCCTGGATTTTTGGTCGCTCTATTGAGTTTTGTTTGTATATTTTTCTCTACCATTGTTTAAATAACTTGCATCACCTCTTTCTTCCGAGCTTGTTTGTGCATGTTTGTCTCTCATAAGTCTTTGAAAGAGATTTCTAAGCCTCTTTCAAAGACATTTTTTTCTCACCCCTCACTCTATTCGAAACCCTAGGTTTTGGGGTTTCTTTCGCAAGTGGTACTAGGGTTCCGCTTTGGGACCCTAGGCTTTCATACTTAATGTGAGTCTGTAATTAAGCTTGAATTTCTTTGCTTGTGACTTTGAGACTTTCAGTGTTAAACTCTTTTCCTAAGATAACCTAACGATTCTTTTTGTTTGATCTGTGTGCTTATATATATGAGAAATTTCTCTTTCAAAAGGTTTTTATCAATTAAGTGATTGATTCTAAAATCTCTTTAATAAGGCTAATGATTTGCCGCTGATTTTCCTTCGATTGAACACCATTTACCTTTCTTGACTTGGTGCACGATTGTTTAATTGATCCCCTTACCATATTTGGCACAACCCGTGTACCATTGACTGTTTCCTTAAATAACTTCTACGTATTTACCTCTTTTATGATACTTTGAAAGGTTTAAATAGAAATTTCTTTCCTTAACTAATTTCTACCCGTTGGAATCAGAATCCCTTAACCAAAGGGATACTGATTCCAATGATTTCTTTACATTTCTTACTGGTTTTCTTTGTACTATAAAAGGGGGTGCACATCTGCACTTTAACAAGACCTCACTTTACATCTAGACATCGAATGCAATACTTTCATACACACTTTCAATACCTTACAACTGCACCTTACACTTTACGACTAGTCTTCCAATTTAGTACTTGCACACTTGCAAATGCTTGTTTTGAATTCAACACTCTGCATTGCTTGAGACCTTTTGGAACTGTTATGCTTGCAACTTGGCTTTTGAAAGACTACTGTTTTCTTACTTGTTTTCCTTTGAAACTGGTATGCTTTTCATTTAATTTTCTACCTCACCCCTATGTGTTTACTTTACTGCCTATGTTCAGTGGTTTGTACTCCTTCCTTGCTCTTTCTATTGTGAATCCCAGCCCCTATTCCCTTCTATGTGTTTGAGTTAAGGTTTTTGGCCTGGCAGTATCCTAATTTCTGCCCAGGCTATAACCTGATCCACAATGGATCCTAATCCTAAGTTGGCTAACAGACTGGTCAGGGGTGTGTCACCATTCCCATTTGTTGGGCATGACCACTACCCTATCAAGGCTTTCCCTAATTCCCCTATGCACTTACACTTTTTCTTAGACTCTTAAGTTATGCCCCTCTTTTATGAGCCTTGCTTTAGGACCATGAGCTCCTTCTGAACTAAGACATCTGGGGCTGGCATTTCCACACTGCATTATGATCTTAATTCTGCAATGTGTTTGGGGTGTAAGCACTGCCTGGAGCTCCTTTGAGACTCTTGGGAACTTTGACACATCCCAAATATGAGAGAGGATTTTGGAAATCTGATCCTAGAAGTTGGTTTATCTCATATTGTTGGACTTTGAGTATGAATTAGGCTGTTTGGATGCAGTTGGAACTTCTGATGTAATTTTACTTTTAGCGAAATGACTTCCTGACCACTTAAACCTATATGGCTTTTGAAAGCCGATACACCAACATATGAGTTTCCCATTTGAACACTCAAACTAGTGAAACTCATAGCTAATAAACATGTTTGATCGTTGACTCATCTCATCTGGCATCAGTTGGTCCTAGTCAGCTCTGTGCGTGAGTCTCACGACTTTTTGGAGCGTGAGAGCCCCTTTCCCAGCGCCCTGCAAAACCAAAGCAGCAAAACCACCCCCTCTCATCGTCTGCTTAAACTCAACAAAATTAAACATTCCATCTCCATCAATGTCCGCTTTTTTCATCATTTTTTGCAATCCACTATTGTTCGTCCTTGCTTTAACCCTAACAACGCAAACACGGATTTCAATTCATCTTCACTTATGAAACCATCGGCATTTCGGTTGAAAGGGTGAAATTTTAATACCATCCCAATGGAAGAACTTGGAGGAAATTTTAGGATCAATGTTAGGGTGCTTGATATCTTCAGCTACAAGCTTAGGAATGATACTAGAAGAAGTGACGAGATGGATCTTTGTTGGATTTTAAGCCTGAATTCTCATCTGGGTCCCATTTTTGGAGCTCAGAATTAGCAGAAGAAGAAGGTGAATTTTTGGGGGTGGGGCGATTTGGGTTTATGATTTGGCAATTAGAGAAAATGCCACCTTGTACTGTAGGACCATGCTGTTTGAGTTTCCAGTGGCCGTAGAAAAAGTATGGTTTGTGTTGTACTACAAATTTGGGTGGAACTTTTGAGGTTTTTTCAGAATTTTTTGTTTCTTCTTCTGAAACTGAAAGCGGCGAAGCTTGAATGAACTACCATAGAGATGTTGAAGTGTTAGTGAAATTGCTTTTGGAACTATTTTTGCACTTAGTTCCTTTTTTCAAACACCAAAATTTTAAAAGTTTATGCCTCTAACCAATGTAAAATAATAAAGTGAAACTAAAATAGTGAGTAGAACTCAATTACTGGGGGTTTATTTTCCCGCCTATGACGTGTAACATTACAATGGGATCTGTGCTCACTGGATGGACACGTTAGCGAATGTGTAATACACGTGCGGATGGTCAAGGGTAAAATGTGTTTATTAGTTATGGGTTTCACGAGTTTGAGTGTTTAAATGGGAAAGTTTTATGTTGGTGTATAGGCTTTTAAAAATCCTACAAGTTTAAGTGGCCAGAAGACCATTCTGCCACTACTTTTCTTTTCTGATTCAATTGGGTTTGTAATAATTTGTAATAATGATTGGGGGTGGCTAGTGAAAAGGGATGGGGATGAATGCATGTAAAGGGTAGAAAAGTTGCCTATAGGTTATTTATAAATTCTACACTTCCTGCATCTTAGAACTCATGCCTATTGTTGATACCCAATTTTTCCCTATGTATTTTATATACTCCCTTTGGTATTTTTCCTTTATTTTTAAATATTTTTAAATCAATTTATTGTCCATTTTTATACAACAATATTCAATAATTATTCCCAGCATTTTTGGGGAATAATTTATTTTTATTCTCATATTTACACCAAGGTATAATTAAGGTGATTTTTGCATATTTTTATAAAATTTATTTGGTATTTTAAAAGCTAAATTGCTATAATTGCAATTATAACCTATTTTTCGATTAATAGTATTTTATAATTACAAAATCATTCCTAGTATTTTTTAAATCAACGTTTATATGTTATTAATCAATTTAGTGCTTTTATTGGTTTTGAAATTTATTCTTAACTATTTTTTATTAAAATAAAAGGGAAGAAATGGCTATTTAACATTTAGCCTCGTACATTTCAATTATAATCTCTTTATATTTCAATTTTAACCACAAATTTAACCCCAAATCCCCCGACCCAATCCTCAAATTACCCGACCCATACCCAATTAATCAACTCGGTCCAACCTTTATCTAATCTGAGTCGTTGATCAAATCAGATCAACGGCCCATATTTTATTTCCTTAATTAAATCTAACAACCCCTCCCCCCCCCCC